>JBBPBX010058147.1:4612-19473 GCA_038048925.1 Garcialebias charrua
ATATATATATATATATATATACTGTATATATAATCATTATTATTATTGGGCATGCATCAGGGTATACATACTCAATTTACAATAAATCTATAAACATTGGCATTTATTAATTAAACTTAAAACAAGTAAATGTTTAGATGCAACATGTTGGACATTCAGTTAAAAAATTTTTTTTACTAAACCATATTTTTATTTTTGATTTCTACGTTCAAAAGAGAAACTTGTGGTCTCTAAATAATGCATATTTTACCCATGAGTTGGCATCTAGATATTAGTCACAGCTGTCAATTAACAGCCAGCACATCTATGTAGAAAGTGAGTGGCTTTTTTTAACGGCACAATCATCTCTTTAGTTTTGTTAAGAGTAAAAGTGTTGTTTCCACACCAGTTTACTAACTGTTTCACCTTTGCTCTGTAAGTTTTTTTTTATTACTATTGCCAATGAGTTCCATCACTGTGGTGTCTTAGTATTTTTTTATTGGTTTGTACTAAATTTATCAGTACGGTACATTCAGATTTAAGCAGAGGGAACAACAAAGGACCGAGTACACACCCTTGAGGTGCTCCTTTACTCATCATGATGAAGTCTAATTACCAACAAAATATATGTTTAATCAGTGTTCAATACTTTAACAGTGCAATTTTTCACACTTTGAAAATTAAATAAATTTAAATTAAATTAATTAATCTGTGATTACACATAAAAATGATCCTTAAGGATTTTTTGTCTACACTTTGTAAACACTAAATTGTCAATTGTTGGCAAACAGCTGTGATGACTTCACAGTCAAGCCCTTCTTCAGTCACTTTAGCCATATCTTTTTGGCCCCCTGGAGACAAAATTGGATCCATCCCTGGCACATAAAATAGGCAGCAGATACATTTGAAAAATTTAGCTGCTGAAATACTTGATTTTAATAAAACGTTTTAATCAGACATAAGTTTACATATTCTAAACTTACCCTTGTCTGTCTTAAAATATATAATTTGTTGTTGAATCATTAAAAATATCATCTTAACTCATAGGCAAAAGCAACTGACCTGCCATCAGTGTGGTGAAGGTTATCGTAGCGCTTCTGTGTTCCCGTCGCTCTACAGGTAACTCCCATGGCGTGCGGTGCGGTCGTGCCTCCACCTTGGCTGTGTACTGCACGCTGGGCAAAAGGTTATTGAGGCACAGCGAGTAGCAGCCAGCCTTTACCAGTTCACACTCCTCATCATTCAAAGACACAATGTGCACATAGTTGCTGTTGCTGGGCAGCCAGGTGAGGTTGGCAGAGGTGGCCATAATTCTGTTCACGCACAGCTGCGTGGGCGCCACACTTACATCCCGGCCCACCAGCAGGCTGCAGCGGAGCTGGTCGGAGAGGCCTTTCTCTGTCATACTCTGGACTGACACGCGGTAGGCTTTGAGGTTTATGTCCAGCCGCTCCAGCACTGCTTTGGTCTGGGCACCGAAGGGCACACTGAGTCGCAGCTCCTGGTCCACATACACGTTATAACTCCACACGTTGCCCCACCCAGCCGGCACCAACGGAGGGTCCCAGCCAATGATAATGCTCTTGGCAAGCTGCTTGATGAGGGTAAGTTTACGTGGGTAAGGCACAATGTCCACTCCCATCTCCTCCAAATCCAAGTCCAGGCCGTTGGTGAGGGGGACCAGGACAGGCAAGGCTGATGCTGAATCTGACAGGGCTGAGGCGGGGCTGGAGGCAGCTGAAGTCCCTGTCCGTTCTGAGGCAATGACTCCCGTGTGGAGGTGATGCTGGTGGCTGGCACTGTGCAGGTGACTGTCTAGCAGAGAGTTGTGGGACACATCCCCTGTCTCTGGATGATGAGAGCTCATCAGATCATCGTCGGACATGCGTTCAACAAAGTTCGAGGGAACCAGCCCTCTTCGCCCATCCATCAGCTCACCTGAAAGGAACCACAAAAAATATTAAACAACATATAAATACGAACATCAATCTGCAGGCATAGATGATAAAACCAGAGTTACCTTCATAGAAACCGTCATCATCCATGTATCCATACACATAGATGTACTCTCCTGCAGTGAGGGGCAGCTCCACCTCAGGGTTGTCGTTTGGGCCATCGTACGGATTGTAACTGATTCAATGAAATGTGGCATCTAATTATTTTTTTATAACAGACTAACAAACTGTTGAAATCACAAGTCAACTCTGATATCAGTTTTACTTTTACCTGTATCTTGCAATAAAAACTTGGAGCTTTAGTGCTGCCCTGCTGGCTGAACAAGAGGCCGGAGCCATGTCGATGTCCAACTCCTCCACTTCACTGGCAGTGTCCACCTGAGGGCAGCACAAAGAGCAGGCTGGTCAATTAACAGGGCCTCTAACAGAAACACACCATATACACCTGAGATGAGAATAATGTAAATGGAAAAACAGTACCGGTAACTGTATTCATCTCCTTGGTGTTCTTTCGATTTTGTTACTGTAGAACTTAGAATTTGATTGGAATTTTAATTTTTGTTTATTCTTTGTAACCAAACTTCTCCAGCTTCTTCAATAATAATAATAATAATAATAATGAACTTAATTTATAACGCACTTTTCATTAACAAAAATCTCAAAGTGCTACAAAGTGCAACAAAATCAAAGATCAAATAAAACAAGATAAAACAAGTAAAATCAATAATAATATCAACTAAGATCAAAGATAAAATCATGAGGAGGCAGAGTAAGCTTGTTTAAAAAGAAAGGTCTTCAAGCTGCTTTTAAAGTCAACCAGTGACTGTGGAGCTCTCAGGCAGTCAGGGAGAGAGTTCCATAGGCGGGGGGCAGCCACACAGAATGCCCGGTCTCCCATGGTCCTTAATTTGGTTCGCGGAATGTGGAGGAGATTCAAGTTGGATGGGTGCAGCAATCTGGACTGAGGTCTGGACGTTGACTGGATCATCCCAAGACATTTGAAGGGTCCTCCTTGAACTATTGGAGTGTTGTTTCATCAGGGTGTTTAGGGTCATTGTCCTGCTGGGATGTGAACTTCAGTCCTACTCAGAGGTCGCGTTAACAGAATATTTTCTGTATTTGACTGGTTGTTTTATGTGATGACAGATAAATCAAAACACCGTCTGTCGTTTGACAGATTAACATCCACTCTCTACCAACCGGTTCATGAACTTCACACCCCAGTCCGGTAGGTGGCGGTAATTGCACATTACAGCTTTTGCCAACCCCCAATAAACCAAAGGAAGAAGAAAATACATGACATGAAATACATGACTGCTTGTGGGATTTGGAAACCCCTCTTTCAGAAAGTCTTGCCAACTTCTGATCAGTTCAGCTGGAGAAATGTTTCATGACTTTAAAACTCTGGCTGAAGTGGCACTTGTTATTCCCGTCTCCAGTGTCGCAGCAGAGCGCAGATTTAGTCTTCAGAACGACATCAAGACAGGCATGAGAAGCCGTCTGTCCGGAGAAAAACTGCAAAATCTCATGACAATAACCACAGCAGCAACCCCCCTTGAGACATTTGACTTTGACCAAGCGGGTGGACAGTTTAGGTCCGTGCGGACCAGAAGGAAGGTGTGAGACTGTGCGTTGTGGCCGCAGGATGTTAACTGTTCATTAGATGCTATCGTTTAATTGAATTGTTTATGCATCGTTATTTCATTTTATTTTTTTGTTATTGCAGATGTACATTCTCTGATCAGCTTGTTTGGAACTATTATTAATTAAAATGAATGAAAAAATATGGTAATTATTTTACAAAATTAAATGACTGATTAAAATTAATTTTGACAGGTTATTTTTTACCGTGTCTGTCAAAACGACTGACAACGAAAAAGTCTAGCGCGACCTCCTACTATAATCTATAGAGGAATGAGGATCTATCCCACTTTGACTGGCAACGTATCCTACAAATCAATGACGTGAACACCGCTTGGAACTATTTTCATGATAGTTTCATTTACTTTGTAAACAAACACGCACCTTTCCGGCAGTTCAGGATAAAGAGCCGTGACAGCCCCTGGTTTACTCCTGAACTAGCTGATCTCCTGCACTGGAGAGATCATCTTTGGGCCGCAGCAAGAAAATCACACTCAGACACTGATTGGTTGAAATTTCGGCAGCTAAGGAATAAATGCACAACTGCCATCAAAGCCGCAAAACGTAACTACTTCTTATCTCAGACCTCCAAAAATCTAAACGATCCTAAAAAATTCTGGAAAACCATTAAATCTCTCTCAGGCACCCCCCAATCATCTGACCTCCCATCACAATTTCTTGTTGACTCTGTTCCTGTGTCAAATAAGCACGAGATCCTGAACTGTTTCAATAAACATTTTGTTGCTTCTAGTTCATTATTTGACACAGTTACAAATGGAAAATCAGCCACTTTATCTAATAATCAAACTTCTACAAATCAAATCCCTCCTACAAGTCAACCATCTGTTAATCACACCTTCTCTTTTTCTCCGTTCTCAGTCAGTGAGGTAAATAAACTGTTAAATGATCTTGATCCAAAAAAATCTGCAGGTCCAGATGAACTTCCACCTTATTTCTTAAGGCTGGCTGCTCATATCATCACAGTCCCTGTGACCCACATCTTTAATCTGTCCATAAGCCAAAACACCATTCCGGATGCTTGGAAAACAGCCTTTGTTCTTCCTTTGCTGAAGGGAGGTGACCCCACCTCACTGAACAATTATCGACCGATCTCTAAACTCTGCATCTTAGCCAAGGTTCTAGAAAAACTGATAAACTCTCAGATCAAAAATTATCTGGACTCATTTAACATCTTACCTCTCCATCAATCTGGTTTCAGGAAAAAACACAGCACAACAACTGCTTCTCTGAAGGTTCTGAATGATGTTGTTGAAGCATTGGATGCTAAGGACTATTGTGCTGCACTTTTCTTAGACCTGTCTAAAGCTTTTGACACTGTGGATCATAACATCCTGTGTCATAAGCTCTCAGAAATCGGTTTCTCTGATCACACCATCGGTTGGTTTTCTAACTATCTTTCCAATCGGAGGCAATGTGTTCAACATAACGGTACTTCTTCCAGCTATTTAACAGTTAAAAATGGTGTACCACAAGGCTCAGTTTTAGGACCCACTCTCTTTACAATCTACATAGCTAATGTAGGTCACTGCATCCCTGATGCATCCTTACATTTCTATGCTGATGATACAGTTGTTTACTGCCGAGCTAAAACAGTTGCTAAGGCTTTCCAGTTACTGCAATCCGCTTTTGACATCATCCAGTCAGATTTGTTCCGTCTCAAACTTGTCCTAAATGCTGATAAAACAAAAGGGATGTTTTTTTCAAATAGGAAGGCGGTTCCAGCAGATCCTCCTCTGATTTTATCTTCAAATGGTGTCCCTATTGAGTTTGTTGATTCCTATAAATATCTGGGTATCCTGATCGATTCACATCTCTCTTTTAAACTCCACGTGGAAAACCTAGTGAAGAAACTGAAAGTTAAACTGGGTTTCTTTTTCAGAAACAGATCATGTCTATCACTGAATGTTAGGAAACGCCTTGTGTCTGTGACTTTCCTTCCCTCCATTGATTACGGTGACATTCTCTACATGAATGCTCCTACAAGCACCCTGCGGATGTTGGATGTTGTCTATCATGGTGCACTAAGATTCATAACTGGTTGTGATTATCGTACCCACCACTGCACCCTGTATTCACTGGTTAACTGGACATCATTAACCTCACGCAGACTCTTCCACTGGTACATTTTCATCTTTAAATCACTTCTTGGTCTGCTGCCCTCATACATCTCCTCCTACATGTCTTTGCGTGAGTGCAGCTACAGTGTGCGCTCTCAGGACATGATTACCTGCAGTGTTCCGTCAGTGAGGACTGAACTTGGAAAAAGGGCCTTCTCCTACTCCGCTCCTGCTTCATGGAATATCTTACAAAAAGATCTGAAGCTCTCGACCTTGACTTCTCTAAATGGTTTTCAGAATCTGTTGGAATCCTGGCAAAAACCAATGCAGATTTGTTCCTGTCTTTGATTTTATACGTCTACCTTATAATGTTTTGCTAGTTTTTTGATACTTTGTTAAAAAAAAAAAAAATTTCTTTTGTTTTTTTCTCTCTTTTGTTTTCTATTGTTTATTGTTTGTTTGTTTATTGTTTAAGGAAATTCTACCACTGCTGTTCATTGTTCTTTAGTTTTAGCAGGTCGCTTTCGTAAATGAGCCCATGAGGTTCAAAAGATTTACCTGACTAAATAAAGGTTGAATGAATGAATGAATAGAAGACTCAAACAGGTTTTCCTCAAGAAATTATCTTTATTTTTATCCAGCCATTTTCCTTTAAGTCTGACCAGTATCCCGTGTACTTGCTAATAAAAAAAAAGCCTTTCTACAGCATGATGCTGCCACCACCATGCTTCAATGTGGGAACAGTGTTCTCAGCATGGAGAAGTGTTACATTTGCTTAAGAGCTGGGGTCCTTGATGGCAAAATAAACAAATTTAATCTCATCTGACCACAGCACCTCCTTTCACAGGTTTGCTGTTTGAAAATACAAACAGTCTACAGTACCTTGTTTGTTTTTCTTTAAGGAATTACTTTTTCTTGACAACTCTTCTAGGAACCCCTGCTCTGTGCAGCTTATAGTGGTCCTGTAGACAGATACTTCCAACTCTGCAGAAGAGTTGTCCATCTCCTTCTGGTATTTCTGTCCTCCTGGATATTTTCTTTTCCTGATTACGGTATTGCCTTTATTGTCCATGAGTTTTGATGGTCAACACTCTTTTGGTGAATCGGCTGTAGTGGCTTAACTCTTCTACAACAGATTTAATGAAGAATTGTACGTTCATGGTTTAGAGATACAGTATTTCTATAACAAAACCCTGGTCTGTACTTCTTCCCAACTTTGCCTCTGATGTGTGTGGAGATTTCTTTGGTCTACATGATGCCTCTTGCAGCCTTTACTACTTAGATGTGTTTTAACACGTGATCTTATTTTTTATGGCATTTTAACACACCTGCAGTAAGACTGGTACTGTATATGTATTTTTATTTTTATATGCTTTGTTTGTTTTTTATTGTCTTAATTAACTTGTCTTTTGTGTTATTGTACAGCACTTTGGTTAACCCTGTGGTTTTTAAAATGTGCTATACAAATAATGTTGATTGATTGATAGATGTGTTGATACTGGTAGCTATCAAAACAGGTGTATATAAATTTAGCAGACTTGGTAGTTACTAGCCTGGTTAAAACCAGACCCTTGTCCTTCACTTTGCTTCGTACTAGGGTCTGGGACTTCTCCCATAGACAACGATTTCTCCGGTAGATTTTTGACCGGACCAATCAGAGAACAGAAGGCAGAGTTTTGTTAGTTTAGCCTGGCGAGGTCCAGGCTATTCAGATAAATAGCTCAGAAACCACTCGGTGGATATTTTTTCTGCTACCAGTGTGTAATTATATGGCTCTAATTTACTGACTGTTGGCCTGGATGAAACATTTGAGATAAAATTCGATTTTTTATAATTTATTTTCGTAGCGCACCCGAGGCTGTTTGGAAAATGTCAAACCGAAACAATTTAAATCCAGCAGATTTGACCATTTCGTGAATTGATTTAGGAACTGTTAAGCTCAGGAACACTTCTGATATAACGTCAGCTAAGAAATATATTTTTTCTCAGCAAAGAAATAATAGTTTTTTACCTTGTTTTATTGAAAATTCCTTCGTGGCGGCAGCCATTTTAACTGACGACGTCAGTCGACGTCGTTCAAAACTCCGCCTTCTGTTCTCTGATTGGTCCGGTCAAAAATCTACCGGAGAAATCCTTGTCTATGGGAGAAGTCCCAGACCCTAGTAAGAAGCGAAGTGAAGGACAAGGGTTTGGTTTTAACCAGGCTAGGTAGTTAGAGGTGCTGGTCATAAAATTAGAATTTCATGAAAAATATGATTTATTTCAGTAATTCCATTCAAAAAGTGAAACTTGTATATTATATTCATTCATTACACACAGACTGATGTATTTCAAAAGTTTATTTCTTTTAATGTTGATAATTATAACTGACAACTAATGAAAACCCCAAATTCAGTATCTCAGAAAATTAGAATACTACTTGAGACCAATTTAAAGGGGACCACACATGCAAAATTCACTTTTTAATGTTTTTTTACTAAACTTTGGGTATTTACTTCATAAAAAAACAGTCCTTGTGCCAAAAAAATGCACCCAGTGGTTTATTTACTCTAAGTAGATTTATTTATTTTTGATAAATACACCAGGATTCACACTTCCTGCATTTATTGACGTCACAAGCCGCAGCCAAGCCGCAGCCAATCAGATCAAACCTGAGTCCAGCCCCTCACCTAGCAACCCCTGGTTAGGCTCAACCCACTTCTGTATTAAACACATGACTGTTGTTTTTCATGATTTCATCTCATCTTTTGTTTATATGTTCTTAATTTCATGTGTACAGCACTTTGTTGCAGCTGTGTTTTTTTAAATGGCTTTATAAATAAAGTATAATTGTTATTTTTATGTTTTAGTTCAATTTTTAGTGTATTTGCGATCGCTGCCAACGCGCAGCCGGTAAAAATTAAACGAGCGGACCGCCGGCGTAAGGACCGGGTTCGACGGGACCCTCTTCCGGCGCGATGGAGCGGAGCTTCAACTGTACAGCCTTGCAGCAGCCTCGCAGCAGGCTCGCAGCAAGAGGACCTTCTCCTTACAGATTAATTTACGGGAGACACTTGGTGAACTTTGTGTTGTCTTCACTGGAACAGCGATAACTCCCAAAATCTCCGCGTGCAACGAGCGGAGCTGGCGAAAACCGGAAGAGGAACAAGCTAACATTAGCTTCGGATTCGGGTGGTCTAATGCTAAAAGGAGCAGCAAACTGCGGCGCGCTCAGACGGGTTTCGGTAAGTTATCTTAAGCTAACACTAACAGTAAGTCAAATGAGTAATAAAAAAAGAGCTAATTTTAAAACAACAACACATTACAGATACTGGCTGTTACAGAGGGCGTGAACAGATCGTTGAAGGGCGTGGACTTCAAGAAACCGGTCGTTCAAAACGAAAGTTAAAAATGGCAGAATTAAAAAGGGTATAATTGATTATCTAATAATTATTTTGTGCATTAAATTGAAGGAATAGGGTCTGGATATCCCACAGAAATACCATAAAAATTTAAAAAATACATCTGAGGTCCCCTTTAAAAAATGATATTTTAGAAATGTTGGCCAACTGAAAAGTATGAGCATGTACATCACTCAATACTTAGTTGTGGCTCTTTTTGCCTGGATTACTGCAGCAATGTGGAGGGGCATGGAGTCTATCAGTCTGTGGCACTGCTCAGGTGTTATGAGAGCCCAGGTTGCTGAGATAGTGGCCTTCAGCTCTTCTGAATTGTTGGGTCTGTCATATCACATCTTTCTCTTCACAATACTCCACAGATTTTCTAGAGGGTTAAGGTCAGGTGAGTTGTCTGGCCAATTAAGAACAGGGATACCATGGTCCTTAGACCAGGTACTGGTAGCTTTGTCACTGTTTGCAGGTGCCAAGTCCTGTAGTAAAGTGAAACCTGCATCTCCATAAAGTTGGTCAGCAGCAGGAAGCATGACGTTCTCTAAAACTTCCTGGTAGACTGCTGCATTGACCTTAGACCTCAGAAAACACAGTGGACCAACACCAGCAGATGACATGGCACCCCAAACCATCACTGACTGTGGAAACTTGACACTGGACCACAAGCAACATGGATTCTGTACCTCTCATCTCTTCTCCAGATTCTGGGACTTCAATTTCCAAGGGAAATACAAAATTTACTTTATACAGAGAACATAACTTTGGACCACTCAGCAGCAGTCTCAGGTGAGATGCTTCTGACGCTGTCTCTTGTTCAAGAGTGGCTTGATTGTTCAAGAGTAGCTTGACACAAGGAATGCGACAGCTGAACCCCATGTCTTGCATACGTCTGTGCGTGGTGGTTTTTGAATCACTAACTCCAGCTGCAGTCCACTCTTTGTGAATCTCCCCATCATTTTGGAATGGGCTTTGTTTCATAAACCTCTCCAGGGTGTGATTATCCCTATTGCTTGTACACTTTTCTCTACCACAGCTTTTCCTTCCCTTCGCCTCTCTAATTATGTGCTTGGACACAGAACTCTCTGAACAGCTAGCCTCTTTAGCAATGACGTTTTGTGTCTTGCCCTCCTTGTGCAAGGTGTCAATGGTCATCTTTTGGACAACTGTCAGGTCAGCAGTCTTCCCCATGATTGTGCAGCCTACAGAACTAGACCATTTAAAGGCCTTTGCAAGTGTTTTGAGTTAATTAGCTTATTAGAGTGTGGCACTGGTCTCTTCAATATTGAACCTTCTAACAATATTCTAATTTTCTGATACTCAATTTGGGGTTTTCATTAGTTGTCAGTTATAATCATCAAAATTAAAAGAAATACATATAAACATTTGAAATATATCAGTCTGTGTGTAATGAATTAATACAATATACAAGTTTCACTTTTTGAAGGGAATTACTGAAATAAATCAACTTTTTCACGATATTCTAACTTTATGACCAGCATCTGTACATTGCAATGTTTGGAATTCAAAGCAAAGGTTGTGGAAACATCTGTGTGCACCACTTTTTTGTTATTATTTATTACAAAGGTATTTATAATGAAAAAATAAAATCCTGTTACGTACCAGGTTATAGAGTCAGAGAGTCTTTATTGTCATTTGCACCGCATGTGGTACATGTGATGAAAACGAGATTATGTACACAGGGTCCCAGTTACATCCAACAACAAATGCAAGAGAAAAACAGTAATAACATCTAGGATTAACTAAGAAAAACATCAACTAGTAATACACTAAGCCCTAATGTAATAGAAAAACATCATTATAAACAGCAGCACGAACACGAGTCTGTATGAGCAGATGGTCACAAATGAACACAGCAACAAGAAAACAGATCAGCATCAGCATGATGTGATATTTTGCAGTGTTTATTCGTGTTGATTATTTATTCATGAGTCTAACAGCCTCAGGGTAGAAGCTGTTCCTCAGTCTAGTGGTTCTACATTTGATGCTCCTCAACCTCCGTCCTGAGGGGAGTGGGGCAAAGAGTGAGTGTGCTGGGTGAGTGAGGTCTTTCATGATGCAGGTGGCTCTTTTCCTTATAGGGAAGCAGAACAGAAAGGATATATTTTCAGTGTAACTTCTTGACAGCAAAATTAGAACTTTCTATTGCACAGCTTTTTTTTTGTCTATTGTCTTTTTCAGCTGATTCCTTCTGCAGGGTTTGCCACAGTGAGCAAACTTGCACAAAATGTTTGGTAATTGTTTTACACTGAATGCACTTCCTAGTACAACCTGAGCTCCATCCTGCAGCCTAGAATATGAGACAGTGGCACTAGCCATCAAGCTACTGAGGCCCTCTGTAGCCCAGAATACTACTAAACCATTTTTACACCATTCCACACAGTACAGTAAGAGATAGGGAGTATTTATAGCTGCCTGGGTAAACCTTTTGAAAGATTATCACCAACAACTACTACTACTCTATAACCTTAATAATCCTAAGTGCCAAGTGGATTATCTCACTACAGTATATATAAGCTTCAAAGGTTAACAAGTGACCAGATGAAAAGACCACCAACGCTTCTGACTTTATAAAGACAAAGGAGAGAAGTTGAGACAGCAAAACCTTAAGTAATCATCTTAAGTACATGTGTAAAGAAGTGCTTGCATAATCAGCTGTTCTCTACTTGCATCACATGACAAGCAGGTTAAGAAGATTTTTAAATCCATTAAACCCACACAAATAATTGACATGCATGGATGTCTTGGAAATGTTGACGCATCTGCCTGTCTGTGTCACGTTCAGCGGCCCCGCTGACCCTTTAGGCCCCGCTGACCCTTTAGGCCCCGCTGACCCTTTAGGCCCCGCTGACCCTTTAGGCCCCGCTGACCCTTTAGGCCCCGCTGACCCTTTAGGCCCCGCTTCCCCTTTAGCCTGACCCGCTCCCTTTAGCCTGACCCAGCCTGACCCTCTCCCTTAGCCTGACCCTGACTCCCTTCTGTCTGTCATAGTTTTTGCCCCTTCTGTCCACCCTCTCCCTTTAGCCTGACCTGCTCCCTTAGCCTGACCTTTCCCCTTTAGCCTGACCCGCTCCCTTTAGCCTGACCCTTAGCCTGACCCTGACTCCCTTCTGTCTGTCATAGTTTTTGCCCCTTCTGTCCACCCTCTCCCTTTAGCCTGACCCTCTCCCTTAGCCTGACCCTTCCTATTTGTTCATCCCAGTAAGTTCATCCCAGTAATGCTTGTCACCCTCCTCTGCTCCTGTCTTCTGACCCTTCCTATTTAGTTCCTGCTCCTGTCTCTGCTCCTGTCTTCTGACCCTTCCTATTTGTTCATCCCAGTAATGCCTGTCACCCTCCTCTGCTTAGTTCATCCCAGTAATGCCTGTCACCCTCCTCTGCTTAGTTCATCTGCACCATGCTTATGTTCTTTGTTTCTGTCCTTTCCTCAGTCTTCCTCCTCAGTCATGTCTCACAGCCACTCCTGTCAGTCAACTGTTCACCACGCCCCTTCTACCTCAGCCTAGCAATCAGTTTCATTCCTTCCACCTGTTTCCTTCCACCTGTGCAGCTCAGCATTTAAGCTCCTGCCAGCCACTGCAGTTTGCTCAGTCATTGTTGTTGAATTTTTGGTTCCAGCTCTGGTCACAGACATCACGGTCCTCTGTTTTTGCCTGCCTGCCTAAAATCTGAGTTTGAGAGTTTTGCCGCCACGCCGGCTTTTGTTTTGTGTTGTTTGGTAAATAAATAAGTTTTAGTTTGAAACATCTCCTGCTTCATCATCTTGCCTGCTTTTTGGGTTCACACCTAAACGGATCGTGACAGTCTGTGAACAGAGAAGGAAGGTAGATGAAATGAATGATGATGGAACAATACAAGACACCAAAAAAGCATTTGTATGAAATTACAATTGAAAATAAAAATAAAATATCATTTATCCAGCAATTGCAGGCTCAATCTATTTTGTTTTTGCAATCACTTTTTATGTCCAATGACTTTTTTGTTGTTGTAATAGATCATTTTAATGCATTTTACTACCATTCACAACCACATCATTTACTTTCTATTTTGCTTTAGGAGCTAAACCTGTTCTGTGCAGCATGTTCAGGTCAACCAACCAAAATTGGAGGGAGGGTGAAGGTTTGGTCTCAGGGCCAACCTTGAAATCACAAACAAATGGTTGCACAAACATCAAACCACGCTTAAACATGGCTGCTAATTCAAGCCAGGTGTAAACCGTCTCGGATGAATGCAGGTTCACAGTTTTCCTATAAGACCCACTCGGTGGATCACAGAAGATGTCCCACTTCTTTTCAGTGGAGGAACAGATAATCATGGATCCATTTGAAGTGATAAAACATATTATCACTAAACAGGGAAACACCACTGTTGTCATTAAGCAGAGAGAAAGAGGGCTGAAAATTATAGCGGATCAATTGAATGTGTAAGTAATTTCAAAAGCTGAATCTGTTTTCAATTAATCTCCAATTTAACATTTGTACACTTCACCTTAAAAATGAGCAGTGGAAACTCGTGAAATGAACGAAAGTTACTACTGTAACTACGGTTCTATGAATCCCGGATGACCGCCAGGGGCGGTGCTTTCAAGCACGAATGAACATTCTTGCGCATGCGCAGGTCGAGTACAAATAACAACAACGTCACCCCGTGACCTGCCGGGGACCCGCGTGACTATATAGGCACGTCACATCCGGGGCCCAGTCCCTCAATCTTCTCGCAAAGCAAGGATTCCGAGGGACTAAGCACCCTGGCGGTCATCCGGGATTCATAGAACCGTAGTTACAGTAGTAACTTTCGTTCTATTTCATCCCTCCTGACCGCCAGGGGCGGTGCTTTCAAGCACGAATGAACATTCTTGCGCATGCGCAGGTCGAGTACAAATAACAACAACGTCACCCCGTGACCTGCCGGGGACCCGCGTGACTATATAGGCACGTCACATCCGGGGCCCAGTCCCTTAATTCTTCTCGCGCGCAGGTTTGTATCTGTTGAGTACAGCGTGTGGTCGTGTGAAGCTTGTTGCTTCGGTGTGAACCACACTGCTTCCTGAAAAACTACTCGTTGCTAGTAGCCACGTGACCAACTCTGGTCGGAGTTGCGGGTAAGTCTCGCCCTCCAGGGCTGCACGAGCGGTTTTCATCTTTACCGGTTCTTCGGTCGCTTCGACGACAACTGGTAAGTTCTGCTCTTTTTTACTCTCACAGCGGTGGCGTTTCTGCCCGCGTGGAGTTAATCTTCTGTTGTTTATATGACTCACCTGTAGCGTCTTCGCTAGCGTGGTGTTTGACTTCTGTTGTTTATATGACTCACCTGTAGCGTCTTCGCTAGCGTGGTGTTTGACTTCTGTTGTTTATATGACTCACCTGTAGCGTTTTCGCTAGCGTGGTGTTTGATTTCTGTTGTTTATATGACTCACCTGTAGCGTTTTCGCTAGCGTGGTGTTTAACTTTTGTTATTTGTGTGACTCTCCTGTGGCGTTTTTCGCTTGGTGGAGTCCTTTCTGTTTAGTTTGTTCAGCTCACCAGTGGCGTGTACTGCTCGTGTTTGAGTTCATTAATTATCCTGATTATTATCCAACTCACCAGTAGCGTGTACTGCTCGTGTTTGAGTTCATTAATTGTCCTGATTATTATCCAACTCACCAGTGGCGTTTTCGCTCGCACTGAGTTGTCTATTATTTGTCATTTCAGCTCACCAGTGGCGTTTACGCTCGCACTGGGTTCTGTATTTGTCTGACTTCACCAGTGACGTCTGGTTTTTCCTCCCTGCTAACGGAGTCACCTGTGGCGCTTTCTGCTCGT
>JBBPBX010058148.1:0-22196 GCA_038048925.1 Garcialebias charrua
CGTGGCGTAGTGGTAATGGCAGTCGTCCCCCGATCGGAAGGTTGGCGGTTCGAATCCCGGTTCCCCACACCATGTGTCGTTGTGTCCTTGGGCAAGACACTTAACCCCGAGTTGCTCCCGGTAGGACTGGAAAGCACCTTGCATGGTAGTCTGCCGCTACCGGTGTATGAATGTGTGTAGCATTCAATGTGTGTAGCGCTTTGAGATTTTCACTAATGAAAAGCGCGTTATAAATTGAATTCATTATTATTATTATTATTATTATTATTAAAAGCAGGATTTTTCTGGAGTTCAGCTGAACTTCCATCTCCTTGAATTTTGAGACAAGAAGGAGCGACGGACAGACCTGACAAGTCGCTCACTCTTTTAGCTGACGTCAGAGCTAATAACAAAACGGTTTTGAATGACAGATACTTCAAGGGTATCTGGTCCAAAGGCTCGAACAGATTTTTTGTTATTGCACTGAAGGCGAATACTAAGTCCCACTGTGGAGCCAGAGGGCGTGTCACTGGTCTAAGCCGATGCGCGCCTTTCAGAAATCGTTTTGTTAAGGGATGTTTTTTTTTTTGTAACGGGGAAACCAGAGTACCTGGAGTAAACCACAATGTTTTAATCCCCTTGCTGTGAGGTGATAGTAATGGGATGTTGTGTGTTTTGATGGAAACTAATTTGATTTTTAAATGAGTAACCATCACACTGACCAGTTGTATGCACATGGGGACCTATGGAGCAGGAGGTTCGATTTGGGAGCCCTTGCTATATTATTTTATTTTTTTGTAACTGGGAAACCAGAGTACCTGGAGTAAACCACAATGTTATTTTAATCCCCTTGCTGTGAGGCGATAGTAATGTGATGTTGTGTTGTGGATGTTTGGTGTGTTTTGATGGAAACTAATTCGATTTTTAAATGAGTAACCATCACACTGACCAGTTGTATGCACACGGGGACCTATGGAGCAGGAGGTTTGATTTGGGGGTCCTCCTTTTTTTTTCCAAGGTGGAGGAGATGGTGTACGAGTTAACAGGAGTTCGGGGTCAGGGGTACCTAAACAATAGACAACGCGTTAAACACCGTTTTCCCCGTAATATACTTGCGGTTTTAGTTCTATGACAGGATACGTTTCTTCCGTGTCATCTGAAGGACTTTCATCACAGCTTGTAATGGGTGGGAGAACTTCAGTGTTGTTAAGGACTGGGGTTACCGGCCGAAGATGTTGAGCCCCTGTTCTTAGTTGCAGCATTTGATATTTTTGGAAGACACGAGTATTTGGAAACTGAACAGTTGGGAGTGGGCAGAGGAAGAGCGGGGTTTCCATTGTTACCTGTAACCCTCGATGCTGGTGGATTAGCAATTCTTCTGCCATTTGTTTGCCTGGGCGCACCAGGTGGAGGAGCTGGGTTTCTGTTCCCAGTTGCAGCATTTGGTATCAAATAACATTTGAATTGTGATTTGACTGGCAGATCCACAACAAATTGTGTTTTTCTGTGATTGTGTGTGTTTGTTGAGGTTTGCGTGTATTTTTTTGAGTCATTTGCAAAATTGATTTGACCAGTTGGCCCCTTAACTGGTGGCAGAAGTTTTGACTGTGCGGGTTTTTCAGAAAAACCTTCACCTGTTTTGTATTTTCTGGACTGACTCAGTTTTTGTTCTGCCACAGCTTTATTGTAGTCATCAAAATTCCTTTTTAAATCCTCCTTTCTTCTCTTCACTGCTTCCTTTTCATTTTCAACAAATAATCGGTCGTTCTCCATCAGGGCTTTTCTCATTTCTCTGTCGCGAATTTGCTCCCGAAGCTTCGCCTCTGCTTTAAATTTCATTGCTGAATTTCTGTGCTCAGAAATAGACAGAGTTAAAGCATTTTTTAATTCCCTTTTCTCTTTTTCCTTGAGTTTTTGGGAATCATTTGCAGCTTTCAGATCTTCTAAACGTTTTCTTTCCAGTATTTCTTGCTTAGTGGCCTCTTCCCTCTGTAAGGCAAGCAATTTCTCACAAACCCTTTCACTGTTAATTTGTCTTAATTTGACAGACTTGTGAGGCTGCTGGTGTGCCCAGAACGTTACGTCTTCAGACGTTTTTCTGAGTGCTTCTTTTTTTCCCTGCTCTCTGCGTTTTTCTACAGCAGCACACATGTCTAAATTTTCCTGAAAACGTTTTCTCTTCAGCTTTTCATTCTCGTCCTTTTGGATGCGGTCGTGCAGGGCTACCTCTGCATCCATACGTAAACGCCTATTGTACTCCTCTTTGCGTTCTTCTTGTTCCTCAAGTGTTCTGAGATTTTTCAGATTTACTTGTTCTGCCAAATCATCGTAGTGATTCTTTGCAAACCTTTGTTTTTCGGTTTGCTTGTCTTCTGGGAATGACGAAATCCCACGGGTCAGTGGAGTCTGAGAAGTCCAGTCTGAGAAGGTTTGCGTACATTTTTCTGAGTCATTTGCAAAATTGATTCGACCAGTTGGCCCCTTAACTGGTGGCAGAAGTTTTGACTGTGCGGGTTTTTCAGAAAAACCTTCACCTGTTTTGTATTTTCTGGACTGACTCAGTTTTTGTTCTGCCACAGCTTTATTGTAGTCAGAAAAATTCTTTTTTAAATCCTCCTTTCTTCTCTTCACTGCTTCCTTTTCATTTTCAACAAATAATCGGTCGTTCTCCATCAGGGCTTTTCTCATTTCTCTGTCGTGAATTTGCTCCTGAAGCTTCACCTCTGCTTTAAATTTCATTGCTTTATTTCTGTGCTCAGAAATAGACTGAGTTGACGCATTTTTTAATTCCCTTTTCTCTTTTTCCTTGAGTTTTTGGGAATCATTTGCAGCTTTCAGTTCTTCTAAACGTTTTCTTTCCAGTATTTCTTGTTTAGTGGCCTCTTCCCTCTGTAAGGCAAGCAGATTCTCACAAACCCTTTCACTGTTAATTTGTCTTAATTTGACAGACTTGTGAGGCTGCTGGTGTGCCCAGAACGTTACGTCTTCAGACGTTTTTCTGAGTGCTTCTTTTTTTCCCTGCTCTCTGCGTTTTTCTACAGCAGCACACATGTCTAAATTTTCCTGAAAACGTTTTCTTTTCAGCTTTTCATTCTCGTCCTTTTGGATGCGGTCGTGCAGGGTTACCTCTGCATCCATACGTAAACGCCTATTGTACTCTTTGCGTTCTTCTTGTTCCTTAAGTGTTCTGAGATTTTTCAGATATACTTCGTAGTGATTCTTTGTAAACCTTTGTTTTTCGGTTTGCTTGTCTTCTGGGAATGACGAAATCCCACGGGTCAGTGGAGTCTGAGAATTCCATTCCATGTACTTCAATGTGATCAGCGTGCTTTTCCTTGATCCTTGATCCATTTTTCAACAATATACAGTATAACCTACAATAAATGTGGTGTCGTACTGTCGCTTCAACAAATGTCTGAGATTTGAGTAACAATGCTTTCTTTTATAGCCTAACATCAAAGGCACAGTGATGTCATCATTCATTCAAAGGCTTTGTGATGTCATCTTTCATTAAAAAAAACCACACAGTGATGTCATCATTCATTCAAAGGCTTTGTGATGTCATCTTTCATTAATTAAAACACAGTGATGTCATCATTCATTCCAAGTCTTTGTGATGTCATCTTTCATTAATTAAAACACAGTGATGTCATCATTCATTCAAAGGCTTTGTGATGTCATCTTTCATTAATTAAAACACAGTGATGTCATCATTCATTCCAAGTCTTTGTGATGTCATCTTTCATTTAAAAAAAAAAACACAGTGATGTCATCATTCATTCAAAGGCTTTGTAATGTCATCTTTCATTAAAAAAACACAGTGATGTCACCATTCATTCAAACTCTTTGTCATGTCTAGAACAGTTCTAGAAATGCACCGGCTGCATGTTGGAGCAGCTCTGTTACTTTCATTCTGAGATTTTGCTTTTGGAAACTTTAATTCCTCTTTTTCTAGATGTAAATCACATTTTTTGGATGATTGTTTGTTTCCTCTGGTATCGGATGCTGTGCAGCTGGAAGGATTTTTATAAAAACTTTTTTTAGTTTTGGACATTTGTTATGATGCATAACTATGGCAACAATGCAGTTTTCTTTCTTTGTTCTTTTTTTTGTGTGTGTAACCATGGCAACAAGGCAGTTTTCTTTCTATGTTCTTTTTTGTGTAACCATGGCAACAAGGCAGTTTTCTACAACCAGAGCCATATATATAGAGAGAGTTCCGACACTCTTTGATGTCGCCGACAGGCGGTCAATCGTTCCAAACAACGGCTATGGAAACCTTGTGGAGCTGCGCCCTCTGGCGGCGACGGAGCGCTACTGCAGGCAGCTTCAGACTTTAACCAGAGCCATGGAACAAATCGCCCCCTCCATGACCCACGTGACTTCCGCATTCCATTCTTACAATGGAACTCTATGGGAGTGTCGCAACTCTCACTTTATATGGCTCTGTCTACAACCAACAGCAACTGATTAACGTCTGAAAAGCTCAAATAATTACGGTGGCCGAGGGGTAGAAACGCGCTGCAACATGAGATAAGCGCTGCAAATTTAAAAAGACGGCTGCAAATTAAAAAAGACTGCTGCATAAAATTAAACGCTCTGCTAAAACAAAACGCTCTGCAAACGGACGGCTGCAAATTTAAAAAAAGAGCTGCAAATAGAAAAAGCTACAACGGAAGTGCTCCAGACCACTAGGGGCAGTCGAACAAAGAACAAATCATAAAGCATATTATAGTTTTCGGAATGGCACTAGTTATTTGTGTATTTTAACTTATTTATTTTAAGAATATTTTACACTTATTCGAAACTATCTCGTTGTATTTGTTTTAATATTGTGCGGAAGAGGAGCAACATAAGAATGCTAGGTTGGGTCAGTGGTCTAAGACTTAGACTCTAAGAGATGTTTTGGGATGCGGGAGACCCGAGTTTATCCCCGGTGTCGGAAATTTTGTGGTATTACTTTCTTTTTTTTAAGCCTTTTGTTTTGGATAGATCGAACCAAGCAACAACAAACAACAAAGATGTAGATGTATTTATCTATTCCACCCGATCTATCCAAAACAAAAGGCTTTAAAAAAAAAGAAAGTACCGTAATACCACAAAACTTCCGAGACCGGGGATCGAACCCTGGTCTCCTGCATCCCAAAACATCTCTTAGAGTCTAAGTCTTAGACCACTGACCCAACCTAGCATTCTTGTATTACTCCTCTTCCGCACAATATTAAAACAAATACAACGAGATAGTTTCGAATAAGTGTAAAATATTCTTAAAATAAATAAGTTAAAATACACAAATAACTAGTGCCATTCCGAAAACTATAATATGCTTTATGATTTGTTCTTTGTTCAACTGCCCCTAGTGGTCTGGAGCACTTCCGTTGTAACTTTTTCTATTTGCAGCTCTTTTTTTAAATTTGCAGCCGCCCGTTTGCAGAGCGTTTTGTTTCAGCAGAGCGTTTAATTTTATGCAGCCGTATTTTTAAATTTGCAGCGCTTATCTCTTGTTGCAGCACGTTTCTACCCCTCTGCCACCGTAAATAATAGTTCAACTACAGCCCCAAATCTCAAATGAGTTGAAAGGACGATCTATGGACGCATTCTCATCTACCTGCCAGCTGTGCTTGAGTGCCTGACCACTGAGATTCTGGAACTAGTGGGAAACACGGCTCATGATGGCTAAAGAACAGGATCGTCTTGTGTACGGACAAGTACGGCATCTGCAGCCAGTTTCTTAGGATCCACTGTGGGATGGACCTTTACATGAGATCCTTCCTGCCTACAGCCATCAGTATCTATGACATCTCTTCATGAAATGAGGATAACATTACAAAAACAAATAATTTCCCTTTGGGATTAATAAAGTATTATTGTATTGAATATCATCTTCCATAAAAAAAAACATAGTGATGTCATCAAAATCTTTGTGATGTCATTGTTAAGTCAAAGGCACAACAATGTTATCGGTTAGTCCCTCGAATTAGTTTGCGCTCACGTTAAGGTCTTTAAATAATAAAGATAAAAAAATAAAAAGAAAGATCTTTAAAAAATTAATTAGAAAAATGAATCATTCCTGCAGGAACAGAGGAAGCTGAAACACCACAAGCTTCAGGGTCAGCTGATCAACTTGTTACAAGTTCTGGAATAGCTCATTTAAAGGCAACATATATTTTGTTGTAGGGTACCGGTACATTTATGCTCAACAGATTTTAAGATTCATTATATTTAGTTGTTTTAGGAAACTACACCTGCACTATAGTTTTTGTGGTGGATTTTGTTGATCTATATTTTGTGCAGACTTTTTCAATCTAAATAACAGATCATTTTTATTTTTATACTTGGAGACTGAATACTTTACTTAATAAAGTAATTTCAGTAAAATTACCCCTTGTTGTTTTTTAAAATTTTATATAATATTGCAAAGCAACATGTTAAGTTAATTTTGTCAAATAAATAAATTTGATTTTTTTTTTTTGTTATATCACAAAATTTATCGTTATCGTGATAATGCTATGAAATATCACAATATAATTTTTGAGCCATATCGCCACCCCCTAGTTAGCATTAGCCCCGCCGAATCCGGGCTGCTGTAGTCCGCAGCTCCGGGCAGTCCGGTTTAGCTGCACCTCCAAAAAGGCTGTCTGCTTTGTTTCAGCAAGTTAGCTCGGTGTCCCCCGATATCTTAGCCTGCGAGGCAGACGTCGAGCCGAGCTCCAGGAACCTCTGATCACACAAAGCCGGCTGTCGGCTGCAGCTTCGGTGGGGGTCCGCTTTAGCATGATAGCCTTAGCTCATACCATGAGCTGCTGGTCTCACGCGGCGCGGTGGGGAGCGATCACTGCTGCTGCTCCAGGCCTGCAGGCCTGAGACGTTCACAGAGTTCACCGAGTGTTTCCAGCTAATTTAGCCGTATGAGGCAACCTCTGATGGGACACACGTCCTCCAAAGCCAGCTGGAAGCTGCCGATAGACGGACCTCACTTGACCGCCGTAAAATGGCTGACACGGAGGCGGAAGTTGCGCAAATACGCTTAAAATTGTGTAAAACATAAAAATAATAATTATACTTTCTTTATAAAGCCATTTAAAACAACCACAGCTGCAAAAATGTGCTGTACACATGAAACTAAGAACATTTAAACACACACACACACAAAAAAATTTCGTATTTTTATTAAATATGATAACCTCGTAAATCCGGAACCTCGTAGGTCGGCCCCTCGTAAGTCGGGGAGTACCTGTATAAAGAAAGTAAAGTATATTCACTATTGGTATCAGCAAAACGATGCATTTATGACTTTCAGAAATTTGTCCAACCCCCCCATCAGTCTAGTGCAGGGGTCTGTAACCTGCGGATCTGGAGCCACATGTGGCTCTTTGGTCCATCTGTAGCGGCTCTTTCAAGCTTTGACCAAAACCGAAATAAAACTGAATTTTATTAGTTGTTAAAACAACCAAAAGGGCTACGTAGTTTCAGCAGTTTTCCTGTGATTTATTTAGCAAATATATGAATACTAGAAACATTACAAGGAGTAAAACATACTCGCTTTCACTTTATGCTTTATTTCTTCAAAGTAGGATATGTAATTTTTCTACTATTTAAAAAAAATCACATAAGAATGCATAGCTTATTGTTTTAGTTTTTAGAAACTGGGCAAAAACTATATTATTTTTGCTTCTTTACAAGAATCTTGTCTTTTATTTTGTCTTAGAATGTAAAACCATCAATAAATGTTAAAAATCATTAGATATTTTTAGTTTTATAAAATCACCCCAACTGTCCAGAAAAGCGCCCTCCAACAAACTTAAAGGGGTCTGTGGGCCACCAGTTGAGAATCCCAGTTGTAGCAGGCGTTGTGGCTCCGGACACGTTCAATTTAGTGAACAAAGGGACAGAAATGGCTGTTTTGATCGTAAAGGTTGCAGACCCCTGGTCTAGTGGTTCGTCTGATCCCTGACAGAAGGATGTGCACCTGACAACTAACAAGAAGAGCTTATCAGGATTTTTGTAGTTCAACAGTTAGCAAAATTGCCTTTTGCGTTGGGGAAGTCTCAGTGAAAACTCAGGAATATTTTTATTTTATTCAAGCAAAATATTGAGACTTTTTGTAGATGACATATATTTCTATAATGTTCAAAGGCATCTCTGATTAGTAGAAACACTAGATCTTGTTTCATTGTTTCAGTGGCTCATATTTTATATTGGCAAACACCACAGTAAATCAATGTGTCCGATCAATATTTTTGTTTGATTAGTGGATTTATTTATTGGGTGTACCGGTATGTATTCTGTTTAACATGTTGTAGAACTTTAAATTCTTGTAGAACTGATACAGGTCAGTGACAGTTATTCAGCGACCACAAAAAGTAATCCAAACCAAATTAACCTGTCCACGTGATTGTAAAGGATCTTTAAACTGAGGAAAACGACACCTATAACTAATGTACATGGACAGCTCCTCAGCATTATTCACCTGCAAAGTGTGCATATTAAAAATCTGTAATGACCGCAGTACAGTTTTTGTTTAAACATTTCCATGACAACATTGAATTACTGCATATCTCTCCATGGTCATGATTCTTCCATTTGGACTTTATGATCTATGGATGCATGTCATTTGTTTAGTGGCTTGTTTTTACAGTTTATATGGTTTTATGTTTTTGTAAAAAAGAAGACTGTTTTGTTGTACGTTACATGATCATGTTACCAAGAAGTGAATCAAGCTCCTTTTATAAGACAAAATAAATTTGCACAGGGGCAGATAGAGAAACACGTTCAGTCAGTGCTCCTGTTTACTTCCTGCAACTTGTCTACCTGTGAACATGGTATGTTTAATTTTCATTTCAATTTACAACAGTTCGCATGACTGTATCTTAAGGGACCCCCCAAAAAATGACTTGTCACATGCTCCCTGTTTACTCCTCCCCCACCCCCCAATTGCTTTGGCAGAGGCCAATAAATTTCTGTGTTTGTGCACGGCTGCAGGCTCGGATGCTCATGGTGGAGGAGAACCTGATGACCACCATCATCAGGACTTTTGTGGATCACCTCCGTCACAGAGACCCACAGGGACGCTTCCAGTTTGACCGCTACACAGCCCAGCAGGCCTTCAAGTTTGGCAGAGTCCAGAGCCTCATTGGAGACCTAAAGTGCGAAGTGGTTTTAAACCCTGTACTGGGACCACTAGAGCAGTTTTTTTCCAATTTGACCAGCTGTTCTGTCTGCAGGTACATCCTGATCAGTCCTCCCTTTGAGTGGAGTGATCAGCTCCGACTAAAGTTTGTAGAAGGGTTTGATGCTTTTCTGGATTTGTTGAAGTGTATGCAGGTAACCTCGACTTGCAGCAAAATGTTTACCAGTTCAGGTGCAGGCATGTGTGTGTCTAAACCAGTCTTTTTGTCTGTCTTAGGGTATGGACCCAGTGGTAAGACAAGTGGGCCAGCACATTGAAATGGAGCCTGAGTGGGAGGCAGCATTCACACTTCAGATGAAACTGACTCTCATCATATCCATGATTCAGGAGTGGTGCTCCACGGACGTAAGCCTGTCACCTGTCCAACTTGTTACACCACATGTCATACATATTCCACATTGTCATACGTATTTACATGTGTTATACAGCTTCATACTTGTTGCACAGCATCAGATGTGCTTGCAACATTACTGTATACGTGTTAAACAGTTTCATACATATTACACAGATTTGTATGCATAGCAGAGCATGAAGTTGGCATTTACTGGTATGGGCTGATAAGCCACTCATTACTCCCATAACAAGATAACCTAAAGAGATGTGGTATTGTGCCCGATACCAGCCTTTTGACAAGTACTACTTGTCAAAAATGCCTCGATACCTCTGACCAATACCACTTATATACTGGGTGGTGCCATTTCCGCTTCCGCTGCACAAGTGACCAAAGTTTGTAAAAAATATCTGTAGTTTGGAGATATTTTAAGATAAACACATATGATATGAAAAAAGTAGATTGTCTGCTGTGCTCAGCTAAACTGTCAGGAGGAGGGGCAAACAACAGTAGTTTCAACACAAGTAATTTGATTAAACACCTGAAGACGAAACATGAGGCGGAGTTCAAAGAGGTTGCTGCTGCTAGCAGCTCATCACAACCAACACAACCAGCAAGTTCTCCAGAAACATGAAGAAATGGCTCCAGACCAGTGCAGTGATGATAACTGAGGCTCTTATCCAATTCATTGCTCTTGACAACTAGCTGTTTTCAGTGGTGGATGATTCTGGATTTCATTGTCTTCTCAACATATTGGATCCTCTGCACGACATTCCCAGCTGCTGCCATATTGTTGAAAAAACTTTGTGGAAGATGTACGAGTTCATAAAAAAACACATCAACAGCCTGTTGCAGGACGTTTCTGCGTTCAGTTTGACTACAGATATTTGGACGAGCAGTGAAAGTTGGTTATCTATTATTAGTTTAACTGCGCAGTGGATTGCTGAAGATTTGACCCTCCAGAGAGCCGTGCTGCAGACAGAGCAGCTCTGGGATTCGCACACTAGCAGCACCATAGCAGGTGCATTTGATGAAATGCTTTATATTCCCAAAAGTTCTGTTCATGTTGTGTTCAGAGACTATTCTAAAAACATGATAATGGTGCTGAGTGACACTGGCCTCCGTGTGTGGCTCACACCCTCCAGCTGTCTGTTAACGATGGTCTTTTAGCTCAAAGGAGCCGAAGTTGTTTCTGTCAGATGTAAAATAGTTGGACATTTTAAACACTCCACTTAGATTACTCCCACCCTGACTGTAGGGCTCTAAGTAAGGGGAGCCATGTTGTTATACGTAAAAGAAATGTGTTTTTAAGTCATTGTGTAATGTTTATGTTCTAACTCGGTAAGTACGTGGTATTGGTACTTGGTATCGACGAGTACACAAACTGAAGGACTCGTACTCTGATAAAAATCTGGTATCGGGCCACCCCTAACACAGACCGTTACAGAAATATTTCTAAACATGTCTGATCAATCTAAAATTTAAATCTTTAACCATAATGGCCATCATTTGGTGGAAAAAGGGGGAAACCTTCAAGTGCCCACTTTCAAGTCAAGGAAAGAGCTTTCTATGGAAGTATTAAAGCAATATCTCAAGACATCAGCCACAAGGTCAAAGTGTGGACACAAAAGTGTTTTCCAAATGGACAATGTCATTAAGCATATTGACAATTAGTGGCTTTATCTCAGTACCAAGTTTTTCAAAGCGACATCAGTAGAATTTCATCCAACTGTTGTGGTTTTTATTTTTTCTACCTTTTTATTATCTTTTACCTGGTACTGCAGATGAAAATTAGCTAGAAAGGTATAATCTGGTACAGTTCATCTCTATTCAGTTAATGCTTTTCTGTACAATGTTCCTGACAAATAAACAAATAGAAACCTCTAATCGCTTACTTTAACCTGCTGCATCACAATGCTACATCATACAAGTTTTTCCTTCTACATAACACACTAGTATATAGCTTGCTAAATTAACATGTTGCATTATTATGCTGCTATCGGTTTATTCATTTGCATTCTATATGTCCTGTTTTATCACATATTACATCAATTTGCTGCATTAAAATGCTGCTATAACCCACTACACATATATGCTTACTACAATAGCATTCTATATTAGCGCATTACATTAACACGCCACATAAACATGCTACTAAACATTCCACAACAACACGCTACAGTAACATGTTGCGTTAGCATGCTACAAAGGAAACGTTGCAAGTGGACATTGTTACTGAAATGTTATGCAATCAATACTTGATTCATTGACTCTTTGGACTGCTCAGTGATTGTTCCGTGTGATTTTCAGGAGTGCGTCCTGATCGAGGCCTATAAGAAATGTCTGTGTGCACTCAGTCAGTGTCACGGCGGCTTGTCTGATGGTGAGCAGCCAATCAGCTTGAGTCTGGCCGGTCACTCTGTAGATACGTTCAGGTACCAGGTGTCTCAGGAGAAGGTGTCCATACACCTGCCGGTCTGCAGGCTGCTGGCAGGTAAACACAGGTGTGCAGAGTGAACATCTGTGTGAGCTGCTGTGGATGTGCATGTTAACTTGTGCTGCATGTCGTCTCCCTTCAGGGCTCCATGTTCTGCTCAGCAGAACGAAGGTGGCGTCTCGGTTCCCTGAGCAGCTGCCGTTGGTCAGTATTATGATCAACTTCTCTCAAATCAAGTTATTGATAACTGATGATCTGACATGAAACGTGGGAGACGTTCTATTCTTATCTGATAATATTGATGATGAATGTAAACATGATCAATGGCCTGATTGATCAGTTCTAACAGAAACTTCACCTCAGCAACAGCAACTGTTTTAATCGATCAGATTTATTGATAGATCTCTTATATTTGTGTCCTCAGGGTGAACTCTGCCCCCATTTCCTGATTGAACTCCCACTGCGCTGCCTTGTGCTCTGTGCACAGGTGCATGCTGGGATGTGGAGGAGGAATGGCTTCTCTCTGATTAACCAGGTGAGTGTGTAGCTGGTGATCAGCACTTCAAGTACTAAGTTGAGCAGATGGTAGTAAACATTTGTTTTTGTTGTTTACTCTTTACATTCTATTGTTAAATCAGATAATTATACAAGCAGCTGCTCGTAAACATGTGTTGTTGTTGTTTACCGTTTCAGATTTATTATTACCACAACGTCAAGTGCAGAATAGAAATGTTCGATAAAGACGTCATCATGCTGCAGGTACAGCAGGCCACCATCGACTCAACTCTACTCTGACTCTAGTCCGACTCTATCGTGTCCATGCTGTTATTCTACTCTGACTCTAGTCCGACTCTATCGTGTCCATGCTGTTATTCTACTCTGACTCTACTGTGACTCTACTCTGTTCTTTGTCTGACTTCATTCTGATTTACTCCGACTCTGTTCTGATGTAACTCTGATTCTACTCTGATTTCAGGTTGACTTTTCTCTGTTCTTAATCTGACACTTCTCTCGTTCTAATCTGACTCTAATCTGATCCTAGTCTGACTCTACTTTGGCTGAATTCTGGTTCTACTCTGATTCTTCTCCAATTCTCGTCCAACTATACTGTTTCTATACTCTGATTCTAGACTGACTACTGTCACTGTTTTAACTTTAGCCTGTCTCTACTCTGAGTCTAATTCTAGTCTGACCAAACCATGAATCGACTGATTCTGTTCTGATTCTACACTGGCTTTATACTAACTTCAGTGAGTCTGTTAATTCATGCTTATTCCAGTAAATCTAATCTGAATCTATTTAATTCTATATTTTTCTCGGGATCTACGGTATTTTGACTACCGTATTCGTCGGTGCATTATACGCTCCCGTGTCTAATACGCTTTAACCAATTATTGCCAATAAACCAGAAAAAGCCGTACATAATACGCTTCGGTGTTTAATACGCATCTATTATGCGTCACCGCGACGCGTCAGCGCCTCATTTGCCCTGCTTAAAATGGCGGCCACAGAAGCGAGCGAAGCACTTCACAAGAAAACACGGTAAAAACAATTATTTCTTTGCGAGAAAAAAATATATTTATTAGCTGACTTTATAGCACACGGGCTCCTGAGCTTAACCAAATGTGAAATCAGCTGGTCTGAGCTGGATTTTAAAAAGTAGTTCGCCGATTTGCATGCACGCGGGTCGGACGCTTTCTTTCTTTAAATTTAGCTAAATAAACGCTTAAAAAATATATTTCTTAGCTGACTTTATAGCACACGGGCTCCTGAGCTTAACCAAATGTGAAATCAGCTGGATTTAAAAATCTGCGGTGTGGTTTATGAGTTACGGTATCTTGCTAACAAAAACAGCGAACCTCACAGCTAAATGCAGCTACATCCAGAGCAGGGGGCGGGCAGCGACAGAGTCAGTCCGACCAGAGGAGGCTTTTTTCGGACACATGAGCTAGAAACGGTCTGGAAGTGGCCCTCCTCTTCCTCTTCGCTCTCTGAGTCCTCTGCTGCTGCCCATAGCGCCCATAGCGGCCGAAACTGGTACTGCACCATTTTTGCCCAAAATGAAAAATGGCAAATCAGAGCGAAAAATGGGTCTAAAAATATGGGGAAAAATCCATAGATAATACGCTTCGGTGTATAATACGCAGGACATTCAAATGAGCAAAAAAACTGTGTATTATATACCGACGAATACGGTACTGATTTTTCTGTGACTACTCTGATTACTACCATTTTTACTCTGGTTTAGATTTAATTTTGTACGTTATATTCTGATTATACTGATTATACTCTGAATTGTCCCATGTTTCTATTGTTTCCACTGTGACACTACCGGTACTATGATTCTATTTTGACTGATCTTTCTGGTTGTATTCTGACCCTAGTGAATCCACAGATTGTTGTTTTATTTGACTCTGAATCTTAAATCAACTCAACCCCTACTTTCTTCTCATCTAACTTTACTGACAACTTGCATTCTATTCTGATTCTGCAGACTCTACTTTTTTCAAATTGTATTGATTCTACTCAGATACTATGACTCTATTAATTCTACGCTGATCTGATTTTTTTCTAACTCACTTGATTCTAATCTGAATCTAGTTCGATTCTACATAAACAAGTCTTGCTCTTCTGAATCTACTCTGATGTTTAGGGATGGGAATTGTTAAGAAATTATCAATACCAATTCCTTTATCGATATCATTTATCGATTCAATTCCTTATCAATTCTGTTATCAATTCTCATTGGGTTAGGCAAAAAAATATAGTACACCATTTGTGTGCATGAAGTATTTAATGCTCTTTCACCAGAACAAAAATATTACTTTTGTGAAAAAATAATTCCTAATTAACATTAGTTAATTAGTTCCTGAATTAGAACATCAGTGATGTTATATTCTAATTCAGCTTTGATTTAAACATTTTTTGTGTGTGTGAATTTACTTTGATTCTGGTGGACTCTATTGACTTCTGTTGATGTTTTGTTGCAGGCCGGGGCGTCCATGATGGATCCAAACCATTTCCTTATGATTGTTCTGAGCAGATTTGAACTTTTTCACATCTTCAGTTCTGCAGACATTAGGAAGAGATACAGAGAGACCAATAAGGTCAGTACTGAGCCTGCTGATGTTCTGCTCATGTCTGAAGGCCATATTTGATGGTGGTTCTGATGCTCTAGTATCTGTTCCACAGGACTTGGTCCAGCAGAACACTCTAATTGAGGAGATGCTTCATCTCATCATCATGATTGTTGGTGAGTGCTTCTGGACTGCTGGAACAGAAACGATCAGGCTCCAGGTGCAGGTTGAACAGGTGAAACGGGGTGGTCAGCTTAGCTGCAGCATGTTTGTGTGTTACAGGTGAGCGTTATGTGCCAGGTGTTGGACAGGTGGAGCCTTTTGATGAGGTCAGAAGAGAAATCATCCACCAACTGGCAGTCAAACCAATGGCTCACAGCGAGCTGGTGAAGGCTCTTCCTGAGAACGTGAGATGCAAAATGAAAAGTTACTGATCTGTTTGTCCAAGTGTTGGACTGTGTGGTTATTTGTTTTTGTGAGTGTTCATGTGTTCACCTGAATGTTTACCTGAGGTGTTTTGTCTGTGTTTTATCTAAGTGTTCGCCTGTTTACCTGAGTGTTTACCCGAGCCTTCGCCTGTTTATGTTAATGTTTACCTGTTTACCCAAGTGTTTACCTGTTCATCTAAGTGCTTACTTGAGTGTCCTGATGCATGCTCAGTCATCTAACAGATAAATCTAACAAGGTGGAGTCCGGTCCTATAGACGGATTCTTCTTTGTGAAGAATCAGAATTCTTCGATTCTTCTTCCAGAATCGAAGAAGAACTTTTCATCTTTTATCCAAAAGACTTCTTCAGACAAGAAATCTTTTGGCTAAAGAAACGTTTCAACAAAGAAAAATCTGTCCAGAAGACCTGACTCAGCCTCGTTAGATGTTTACTTGTGTTTACCTGTTTACCTGAATGTATGTCTGAGCACTTCAGTTTTCACCTGTTTATGTTAATGTTTACCTGAGAGTTTACTTGTTCACCTTTTTACTTGAGTTTTCGTCCAAGTGTTCATTCGAGTTGTCTAAGTGTTCACCTGTGTGTTTTCCTGAGTGACATGCTTGCTCTAGTGTTTACTTGTTCACCTGAGTGTTCACCTGTGTGTTTGCCTGAAGTTTACTGATTAATCTTGTGTTTAACCATATACAGTATAGACTAAGACTTTTTTTTCCCTCAGGGTAATAAGGAGACGGGTCTTGAGCAAGTCATCGACAGCGTGGCTTCATTCAAGTTAGTTTTTGTTTCACACATCCACCTGAACAATCATTTATTCATCCATCCACACACACACACACACACAAGTCTCGTTGAGATCACAGCTCTTTTACAAGGGAGACCTGGGTCTGAAGGCAGCCTAACATGCATGTTTTTGGTCCTGCAGTCTACCTTAAATATACTTGACATACTCCTACAGCTGCAGTATATCACTGAATGTACGGTACTACGGAATGTAGTTCACATGAGCCCATTAAAGCTGCAGTCTGCAGTTTCTGTAGTGCAGTCTGTAAGTTTTCTAAAAATATATTTTTAACATATTTCTTCACTCTGTCACTATCTCCTGACAGACTGATGTTAGACAAAGTAATCTCTGAAAAAAACTATAGTCCCCTTGCTTCTCCAGGTGGTAAATAAGCATTTCTAAAAAGCCACAGTGACCCGCCGTTAACCAGCCAATAAAAACAGAGCTTCTCACGCTCCTAACCCACGCCCCCCCCTGTCCCAGCCCCCGCGGCCGCGCAGGTTCTCGTTCAAAGTATTGCAAAGCGATGCAAAACTGTTTTGTATGTGACACAAATGTATTAAATTCCCCTTCTTCATCCCTGATCTGGACTTTTCTTTTGTTTTTTTTTGCCAAAAGTCAAGTGATCGCTTCCTCCTCCACTGATCCATGACTGAAAAGATGAGGAAATGGATGAATTTGTCACGAGCGAATTAAACTCGGGTTCAACGTGGCTCCGCACGGCGTCTGCAGATTTCCTGGTGTTCTGGTGTGCTGGACCAGCGCTCCCATGTTTTTTTATTTTTTAGAACGTTTTATTAACATATAATCACAGAACTTCGCAGCGGTTGAGACAGGACATGCAGTGGAGGCGGAGCATTCAGAAACTGCAGCGAGAGCAAGAGGGAGCAGAGCCATATATGGCTCTGAGTGGGGAGGGACCAGAATGCTTTACCCGTTCAAAATTTTCCTAAGTGCTGCGTTCTACAAAAACTGCAGAGTGCAGCTTTAAAGACTGGGTGGGGCCTGCAGTACTGTTTTTTTTATTTACTGTAGTACTGTGTCCACAGGCAGCCAGACATGACTGGGGGAGGCCTACAGTACTGATTGTTCTGATTGTAGTACTATATCCACAGGAAGCCCGGTGTGACTGGGCGCGGCCTGTATGAGCTGCGACCTGAGTGGTACAAGTACTTTAACCTTTACTTCCATCACTACACCCGAGCAGACCAGTCCAAGGTACTTGATTTCATCAGGCTCAAGATATTGATTTAGTACTGATCAGGTATTGTTTGGGTATTGATGTGTTTGTTATGGTTCTGTTGTGTTATCTCAGGCTGAAGAGGCTCAAAGGAAGCTGAGGACACAGGTTGGCGAGGACACGGGTAAACACAGTTTACTGTCATTATTTTCCAGCATTTGGTTGTAACTTACCTGGTCACCATGGTAACCGGTGTGTGTGTGTGCTTCAGCCCTGCCCCCACCAGTACCTCCTCCTTTGTGTCCACTGTTTGCCAGCCTGGTGAACTTGCTGCAGTGTGATGTGCTGCTGGCTATAGAGGGCGCTGTGCTGCAGTGGGCTGTGGAGCCGAGCAGCGGCGGCTGGACGGAGTCGATGCTGCAGAGGGTGAGACACTCGAAGTGTTTTTGCTTTTTATTGTCAAAAGCTGTGTTCAGATACCTGAGGGACCAATCAGACCAATGACAGGACGTTTAATCAAACTGAACACAGGAATTTAATCACACTGATAAGACAATTTACCTACACTGGGCTGAAAGAACTGTGTTTCTAGGTGGTTTTGCATAATGGATGGTGACGGTCTGTTAGGAACTTTGATGACCAGCGGAAGGCTCTGTTCTCTAATGAGCCCTCACAGTTTATCATATCCCCAAAGATACAGTCCTTAGCGGCTAACAAGATGGCTAACGCTTTAGCTATCTTGTTCCACAGCCGAGACTGACTGTGTCTTTAGCCATATGATAAACTGCTGATTTATTGATGTCTCCACCTCTCTCTGCTCCTCTCATGAAGCTCAGCACGGCTAAATGAGCTCGGACCCGTTGTTTTTCTTTAAGGAAGCAGACTAAAAACACTCGGAGCTGCAACTTCACGGTTCCGAGTGGAGGCTCAGACTGCAGTTCACAAACACGCTGACTAACGTGAAGGCTCCTTTCTGTCTTATCAAGACACTCAAAGCTCTTTACAACACAATCTGTGTCCTCATTTACCCATTCATACAGCACTCTACTAGAACTGTACAAAGAATAATCAGAGCTTTATCACATTCATACATTGATGGGACACACATCAGAGGCAATGAGGGGTTTAATGTCTTGCTCAAGGACACTTCAGCATGTGACTGCTGATGGAATCAAACCCCCAGCTCTCCCATTGGAGTAGGATTGCTCTAGTCTCTCAGCCACAGCCACCCTCAGCTGACGAGTATTATTATTTAATGTGTGTACATAAATGTTTAAAAAATAAAGTAATGTATGTAAATAGTTTATTTTTTAGACATTTATTTTGTAGAGTTACAGCTGTTTGTTAATAAATGTTGCTGTGTGACAACTGGGACAAAGCTTTGACTCATAAATCTATTTTTGTTATTTTATGGAAAGAAAAATATATTGAGATATATTGAGATATATATCGTACATCGCAATTTATCATAAAAATATTGAGATATAAATTTTGGTCCATATCGCTCAGCTCTAGTGGCTACACATAGGAACTTTAATAGCCCATCGAGGGTCCCATCCCTCTCTGAGTCCAAACAGAGGAACTTTATGGACCTGCAGAGAGCCCTGTTCTCTAGTGAGTCCTCAAAGATGAACATTATTGGCCCCTGGAGGGCCCGTCCTCTTTAAAGTCCTCACAGAGCTACTGAGCGGATGTTTTGACACCTGGTAATTCTGGATTCCTTTTGTCATCCCACATGTAGGCACTCCACCTGGTGGGCATGGCTTTGTTGGAGGAACAGCAGCAGCTGGAGAATAGCAGCATCGATGAGGACGTCATCTTCAACTACGCGTCTAAGATCACTCGTCAGTTCACACTTACACACACGTGGAGTAAAAAACATGATTCTTTTCTGACGAGGAAGCCATTTATCGTGTGACATTTAAAAACAAATTGTGTTAAAGGGGACCACATATAGGTCTTTAAAATTTTTATGTTATGTCTGTGTGCTATCTTGACAATATTAATTCATTTTAATACACAAAATAATTCTTAGATAATTAATTATACCCTTTTTAATTCTGCCATTTTTAACTTTCGTTTTGAACGACCGGTTTCTGATACAAGTTCTGAAGTCCACGCCCTTCAACGATCTGTTTACGCCCTCTGTAACAGCCAGTATCTGTAATGTGTTGTTGTTTTAAAATTAGCTCTTTTTTTATTACTCATTTGACTTACTGTTAGTGCTAGCTTAAGATAACTTACCGAAACCCGTCTGAGCGCGCCGCAATTTGCTGCTCCTTTTAGCATGAGACCACCCGAATCCGATGCTAATGTTAGCTTGTTCCTCTTCCGGTGTTCGCCAGCTCCGCTCGTTGCACGCGGAGATTTTGGGAGTTATCGCTGTTCCAGTCAAGACAACACAAAGTTCACCAAGTGTCTCCCGTAAATTAATCCGTAAGGAGAAGGTCCTCGCTGCTGCGAGGCAGCAGCGAGGCTGTACAGTTGAAGCTCCGCTCCATCCGCCAGAAGAGGGTCCCGTTGCCGCCGGTCCCTACGCCGGGGGTCTGCTCGTTTAATTTTTGCCGGCTGCGCGTTGGGAGCGATCGCAAATACACTAAAAATTGAACTAAAACATAAAAATAACAATTATACTTTATTTATAAAGCCATTTAAAAAAACACAGCTGCAACAAAGTGCTGTACACATGAAATTAAGAACATATAAACAAAAGATGAGATGAAATCATGAAAAACAACAGTCATGTGTTTAATACAGAAGTGGGTTGAGCCTAACCAGGGGTTGCTAGGTGAGGGGCTGGACTCAGGTTGGGTGGGTTGTCCTGGCGCTTGTGACGTCACAAGCGCAATGATTTTCAAAACGAAACCTATCTTATCACAGTAAAATAAATATACTTAGAGTAAATAAACCACTGGGTGCATTTTTTTGGCCTTAGGACTGTTTTTTTATGAAGTAAATACCCAAAGTTGAGTAAAAGAAACATTAAAAAGTGAATTTTGAATATGTGGTCCCCTTTAAATTTGCTAACGTGGCAGATTGTATTTTTTGTTTTGTCTCATTGGGTTTATGTGTTCAGGTCCAGGTGAAGCTCCCAGCACTTCAGGAAGTGTTTTGGCTTTGTTGGAGAGTCTGCAGAATGCTCCTCACTTGGAGGTCCACAAAGACATGATCACCTGGATTTTGAAGGTGCGCGCTAACGTCACTGTGATGTCACACAGAGACCAGCTCAGTTTACAGTGCCTCCTATAACATATGAAACACTGACCTCTTCAAACTTGTTAGTTCTGTCAAATAATCCTGAAGCTTTAAAAAAAATAACTGCTGGATTTTTTCCCCTTAGTTCTAAAAACATATCAGTAGAGTCAAAATAGAGTCAGAGTAGAACTAAATTCTGTTTAGAGTCAGGGCAAAATTAGTCAAATCAGACTACTAATAACAGGATCACAGTAAAATTAGTAAAATCCGAGTTTAAAAAAATAGAATCTGAAAAGAATCTGTTTAGATCAGCATAGATTTATTGGAACCAAATTAGAGTCAAAGCAGACTCATTAGAATCCGAGTAGAATCACAATAAACTGAAAATACAAACCAACTTTAGAGCCATCTTTAGAAATGTCATTAGAATCTGATTTGTGTTTGGACAGTTTTTGTCTTGTTTAGCTCTCTGAAATATCAGAAATCATAGCTTCATACAAACCATCCATTGGACATGTTCTGGGATGAGACATGCCCACTGTGGATGCCCAACCACACTGTTCAAAGATATGTTTCTCTTAATATCCTCATTTTGGATCTGTTGAATCTGTCTTTACTGAACCGTTCTGTAGCACAGCGCTTTAAGGTTGCTGTACTTAAACCTCAAGAAACATACCGGTAATCTTGATTCAGGAGCTCTGGTCAATTATAGACTTATCCAGTTTCCCCTTCATCTAAAAATAATCTAGAGAAAATAGTTGCAAATCAACCAGATGAACAACTGGACAGAAACGATCAGTTTGAGGACTTCTGGTAAAAGTTACTAATGATATTCTGTGTCTTGTTCTGTTAGATCTCTGCTGCATTTGATGCAATAAGTCTCAACGTTCTATTAGAGACATTTGAACATGATATCGGGATCACAGGAATGGAATAAAATGGTTCAAATCATCTTTATCTGAAAGATTCCATTTTATTTATACTGTATTAATAATTAATCTTTTTCATACACCAGAGTATGGAGTGCCTCGGTGATCTGGTTCTGCTGGTGGTTTCTTCCTGTAAAAAGGAAGTTTTTCCTTTCCACTGTCACCAATCTTCTTATTATTATTCTTTCGGCTTTTCCCTCTTCAGGGGTCACCAACGCGAGTCATCCTCCTCCACCCCCACTCTGTCCTCTGCATCCTCTGTCCTCACTCCAACTACCTTCATGTCCTCTCTAACTGCATCCATATATCTCCTCTTTGGCCTTCCTCTGTCTTTTTCCTGGCAGCTGCATTTCTAACATCCTTCTACCAATATACCCACTGTCCCTCCTCTGGACATGTCCAAACCATCTCAGTCTGGCCTCCCTAACTTTATCTCCCAGTTGTTCAACATGTGCTGTACCTCTGATTATCTCATTCCTGATCTTATCCATCCTTGTCACTCCTAAGGAGAACCTCAACATCTTCATTTCTGCAACTTCCAGTTCTTTCTCCTGTCTTTTTGTCATTAGCCGTGTTTCCATCAAGGTTTCTAGATGCGCATTTTGAAGCATCGCATCAGAAAAGCTGAATGGAAACAGCAAAATGCGATTT
>JBBPBX010058149.1:0-22195 GCA_038048925.1 Garcialebias charrua
ATATATATATATATATATATATATATATATATATATATATATATATATATATATATATATATATATATATATATATATATATATATATATATATATATATATATATATATATATATATATATATATATATATATATATATATATATATATATATATATATATATATATATATATATATATATATATACACGTATGCACTTTTTATTTCCGCTTGTCCTGCTTCTCTTCATTCAGCCCCCAGACTTTCCAATGAGCCTGTGTTACGTTTGTTAAAGCTCCCTGTGGACAGGAACCAGATTTGTCTATCAAATCTGACTACTGGCCTTCTTCTACCGAACCAGTCAGAAATGAACGAATCCTCACACAGTCATGCAGAGAGATTCCCTGAAGCCGGACGTATCGAGCAGAAAAGTGACAAAGAACTGCACAGTAAGTTTATACAATATTAGCATAGTTTAAAACTCTGTTGTTTTTCATATTAAAATTACTTTTACAGATTCAAATAACATCAGTATATTTATAAACTCAATGTACAGTTTAAATATGTATCCGTTGATATCAAAGCCAACAAGAATTACAACTCATAGTGCCACAATAATTGATAATATTTTCACAAATATAACAAATGGGGATGTGATAGGTGGTATTTTAACGACCGACTTAAGTGATCATTTACCAGTTTTCACAATCTATAAAAATGATCAAAGCATCACAAAAGCAGTTACAAAGAAGAAAAAGATCATAAACACATCAAAAAAAGTTTTGGAAAAATTGAAAGAGGATCTAGATAAACAAGACTGGAATGATGTGTATGTTGATGATGTGAACAGATCATATGATGAGTTTATGAATATCTTGGAAGCTCTGTATGAAAAGAATTGTGTGCAAACAAATCATACAAAGAGAAATATCGTTGACCAACCATGGATGACAAAAGGGTTGAGAAATGCTTGTAAAAAAAGAATTATTTGTATTCATGTTTCTTGAAATTGCGAACTCAGAACGCTGAAGAAAAATATAAAAAGTATAAAAATAAATTAGTAGGGATTATAAGGAAACATAAGAAAGAATATTATAGTAAATTATTAGATAAAAGTAATGGTGATATGAAAGCAACATGGCGAGTAATGAATAGTGTTCTGAAGAATCATAAAGCAAAAACTGGTATTTCAAAATATTTTGTAAAAGACAACGATGAAGTTCACGATGAAAATGAAATTGTAATGGTCCATTCCTCTCTACAGAAACTTTAAATCCTTTAGGTTTCTTGACTCTACCCTCCACAGATTATCTAAAGCAGAGGCGTATCAAATAATCTTTTCTTGCTTTCAGGTTCCTCAACAAGAATTTGATCTGTTTTATTGGACGTTCTCTGTTTCTCTTTCCACATCAGAATCAAGTATTACTGAAAATGCTAACCTTTTTTTCTTCATAAGAGCTTCAAAGTTAGACAGGTGGTACGAGAAGTCTGCACTAAATGAAGTATTTAGAAGTTTATTGAGCAAAATGAGGAGCGATAAAAATATTTTATGTTTAAAATATCATCTTGAGCTGCCAGATAAAATGTTAACAACCACACTTGGCCTGAGGGCCTTGAATTGGACACGTGCAAGGATGGGCTGTCCAAATGGGAACAATTGACAATGCATTTTCCACCCCCCCAGTCTTGCATCTAGACAGTGTTTTTCGAAAACCGAAAATGTCCTAAATCCCCACCCTTAATTTTATTTTATGTAGACAGTCAAAACTCAAATTTTTGAAAATGTCATAACTATTTTTAATTTAACCTATAACTCAAGAGTGTCCTCTTCTTTTTGTTGTGGTTACATTTTGCACATCATGCTAGCTTTATGTGCATGCTCCACATCTTGTTTCCTGTCTGTGGTGTATTTTTTTGCCAGACTTGTATCAATAAATGTATCAAAGTTCATGCTCAATAATCCAGGTAAAAATCCAACGTTGTCAGATCATCTGGACGGTTTCTTTTTTGGCTGAGACATTTTGTCCTTCATGAGGATTACTGAGCATGAACATCAGTGCTTTCAACCACTTTGGCATGGCTGCCTCAGAGGAGTTGGAAGGGGGAGAGGGCGGGCCCCGGAAGCCATCTTATCAACAGCAAACTGTTTTTTTTCCCACGGTGGGAGTGTGCTGCTTGTGGGATTAAGTTTGTTTGTGGCTCCTCGGATTGTTGAAGTCCTTTGGATGAAGGACGAAATGCCACAGCAAAAAAGGAACCATCCAGATGACCTTATGAATGAACATTGTTGGATCACTAAATATAACATTGAAATGGATTCTTCAACGTTTATTTGTTTTAGTGTTCTGTGTGGATGAAGATATTTCTAGAAACAATGCTGAGTTTACGAGAATAGTTTTAGAAACAACAAATATGATTGTTTGGACACAACTCTTTCTGTGTAGATGAGGCTTGAGTTCCTGATACTGTACTTGCTTTGCAACTCTATTACTTTACTGTACTTTATTTTAGATGCTTTTGTTGCCTTGGTGGTCTTGTCATGCTGAAACACATCCACCAACTGTCTTTATTTTTCTGGTTGATGAGTAGAAGGTTCTCACTCAAGATTTTAATGGAACATGGAACATTCATTGGACTCTCAATGTGGTGAAGTTTTAATGTATCTTTGTAGTATCCTGAATGAATCCTTAGCAGGAAAACGGCTCCAAAACATAATGCTTCCACCTTCATGCTTTACTGTGTGGTAGGTGTTTTTAGCTCATACTTAGTATTTACTTTACTCCAAACATGGCATGTTGACTTGATGCCAGTTACTGTAGTTTGATTTTAGTCTCCTCTGACCTAGCCTGGTTAAAACCAGACCCTTGTACTTCACTTCGCTTTGTACTGGGTCTGGCATTTCTCCCATAGACAAGGATATCTCTGGTAGATTTTTGACCGGACCAATCAGAGAGCAGAAGGCGGAGTTTTGAACGACGTCGACTGACGTCGTCATTCAAAATGGCTGCCGCCACGAAGGAATTTTCAATAAAACAAGGTAAAAAACTATTATTTCTCTGCTGATAAAAAATATATTTCTTAGCTGACGTTATATCAGAAGTGCTCCTGAGCTTAACAGTTCCTAAATCAATTCACGAAATGGTCAAATTTGCTGGATTTAAATAGTTTCGGTTTGACATTTTCCAAACAGCCTCGGGTGCGCTACGAAAATAAATGATAAAAAATCGAATTTTATCTCAAATGTTTCATCTAGGCCAACAGTCAGTAAATTAGAGCCATATAATTACACACTGGTGGCAGAAAAAATATCCACCGAGTGGTTTCTGAGCAATTTATCTGAATAGCCTGGCCTCGCCAGGCTAAACTAACAAAACTCCGCCTTCTGTTCTCTGATTGGTCCATTCAAAAATCTGCCGGAGAAATCCTTGTCTAAGTCCCAGACCCTAGTACAAAGCGAAGTGAAGTACAAGGGTCTGGTTTTAACCAGGCTACCTCTGACCACAACACTTTCTCCAAAGCATTCTCTACATTTTGTTCTTATTTAGTTTGACATGCAAGTTAACTACCAACTTGTAATGTTCAACAGCTGGACTAACGATTGACATTTTGTCTCCATTAAATTGAAACTACCATAAACATTAGAGACTATCATTTTTTTTTTCAATTTACAAAATCAAATGGAGATGAAATAACTACAAGTATGTATCTCCTTGCACACAGTTAATATTAGTTTATTTTCTGCTGCAACATTGCATCGCCTTATAAGTTGCATCAGCACAAATATGTCTAAAGTGGAAAAATCAATTACTACATCAGTTTACCCTATACGTCCCATCTATTATGCATCGCATTTGTTACGCGTCACCGCTGACAACCTGAAAATGTGGGCCGAACCCAGAAAAGTGGGCCAATGTTGTGCCAAAAATCAATTACCTGCCAAATGGTGGCCGCCGGGGCTTGCACGGGAGGACTCTAACAAGAATTTAACAAGATTAACACGTAAAAACATTTATTTGTTTGCTCGAAATTATAGTAAAGGTGTGCCTCAGTCTAACTTTTACTTAATAAATAAATGTCCTTTGACGGTCAAATCAGCTGCATTTTCAAAAGCTGATACACGGAAACATGAACATGCAGAGGGCCGACTTGCTGTGCATTTCTTCGAAATTTAACAAGATAAGCACTTAAAAACAATTATTAGCTCAACTTCATAATAAAAGTGTCTCAGTTGAACTTTTACTTAAAGGTTCAGTATGTAATTTCAGGAACATGCTGGAACTTAGGAAAATTTTGAACAGAGACACGTTTCTGGTCCCTGCTCTTGCCCTAGCTCTGCTGAAATTCAAGCTCTGTTTTTATTGGCTGATTCAAATCCAAGCTCTGTTTTTATTGGCTGGTTACAAAATCTGTTTTTATTGGCTGGTTAACGGTAGGTCACTGTGGCTTTTTAGAAATGCTTTTAGAGAAGCAAGGGGACAATAGTTTTTTTCAGAGATTACTTGTCTGAAATCAGTATGTCAGGAGGTAGTGACAGAGTGAAGAAATATGTTAAAAATATGTTGTTAGAAAAGTTACAAACTGAACCTTTAACAAGTGCACTTCAATGGTCAAATTAGTTGCATTTTGCAAGGGCGGCGCAACGAAATTAAGCTGATTTGACGGTTGCTCCAGGCAGACAACAGTGGCGGGCTGTGGCAAGCCGATTGTGTCATTAATAGCCACTTTGACCTATTACATGACACTACTCGAATGCCATCTAGTGGCTGAAAATGGTAGTGTTCAACATTTTCAGTCCGAATGAATGAAAACTGTCATATCAGCCAAAAAACGGTTTATAAATATGGGGAAAAATCCATAAATATGTCCCTTCAGCATATAAGTTGCAGGACATGCAAATTATGGGAAAAAAAACTGTGACTTATAGGGCAAAAAATACAGTAAATACCAAATGGTACTACGCAGTAAAATTAAACAGGTTTAATGTTGTATTTTACTTAGATTGGTGTGGGTGTTTGTTCCTCTGTTCCCAACCACAGCTTGGTGAGTTCTTAATAAGAAATGTGACTGATAGCTTGTTATTTATGGAAGCGTTTATGGGACGTATTTAAAACTAAAATGGTTTAGCAGGAATGCTTTTTCATTTCAAAGTCAAGCTGCCTTTTTTGAGTCATAAATAAAATTTAAAATGAATAAACCAAACTGCATTTTCATTTTCTTCTTCGAGACTGCTCAATTTGTAACTTAATTAAAATGATAAGTAAAATAACATTTAACATTTAATTTTCAATATATGTCTAAGTAAAAAGTGGCCAAAATTCATTTTGAAATCTCAATTTTGAAAATTAAAATGAAATAGCAGAAATGCTTTTTAATTTCAAAGTCAAGCTGCCTTTTTTGAGTCAGAAATAAAATTAAGATTAAATCATTTTCATTTTCTTATTCAGCACTGTTATATCTCATTGAACTACAGAGCAAACTGCATTTTCATTTTCATCCTGCACCCCTGCGCTCAAAGTGTGACAATATTCAATCTCAAAAGCAAACCCAGAGTAATTGAGACGAAATTAAAACTAAAATGGTTTAGCAGGAATGCTTTTTCATTTCAAAGTCAAGCTGCCATTTTTTGAGTCATAAATAAAATTTAAAATGAATAAACCAAACTGCATTTTCATTTTCTTCTTCGAGACTGCTCAATTTGTAACTTAATTAAAATGATAAGTAAAATAACATTTAACATTTAATTTTCAATATATGTCTTAGTAAAAAGTGGCCAAAATTCATTTTGAAATGTCAATTTTGAAAATTAAAATGAAATAGCAGAAATGCTTTTTAATTTCAAAGTCAAGCTGCCTTTTTTGAGTCAGAAATAAAATTAAGATTAAATCATTTTCATTTTCTTATTCAGCACTGTTATATCTCATTGAACTACAGAGCAAACTGCATTTTCATTTTCAGCCTGCCCTCCTGCGCTTAAAATGTGACAATATTCAATCTCAAACGCAAACCACGAGAGTGACGTAATGCGCTTGTCAGACAGCAGAGGGCTTGCGGAGTTTTAGACAGGAGGAGACAGTTTCACGAAGCTGAAGTTAGCTTCCGATTCCAGCTTCCGATTCGGCAAATGACTAAAGGGACATTACAACTAATTTTTCAGTACCTTGAGCGGGTTTAATCTGCTCTAGCTCAAAAACTACAACACCTAGACTCTTCAAACCAGGACTATATTGTTCTACACTAATAGAAGAATATATAAAACTAAGTTTGAGCTTTGTGAAACGTTTTGCTGATTTGTGAAACTTCCACAAAGTTTGTTTTTCATCATTTTTTTGTCTACTGGACCACATTAGACCTGGTCCAGGTCAGAAACCACAACACCTAGACTCTTCAAACCAGGACTATATTATTCTAGACTAATAGAAGAATATATAAAACTAAGTTTGAGCTTTGTGAAACGTTTTGCTGATTTGTGAAACTTCCACAAAGTTTGTTTTTCATCATTTTTTGTCTACTGGACCACATTAGACCTGGTCCAGGTCAAAAACCACAACACCTACACTCTTCAAACCAGGACTATATTGTTCTAGACTAATAGAAGAATACAGAAAACTAAGTTTGAGCTTTGTGAAACGTTTTTCTGATTTGTGAAACTTCATTAAATTAAATTTCATCAATGTTTATGCCTTATGCTTAAATGAATGACAGAATGACCCAGGGCACAGGTGTATGTCAAAAATAATTTAAAACTTTATTTAACATGCAACAAAAAGGCTTTCCAGGAGGCACAAAAAATTACTTGGCATGGAACTAGAAATCAAGGGAACAGGGACATCACACAGGCTGGTTTGACAGCACACTGCTCAGACAAACACTTGACGTCAAGAGGCACATTGACAACCTTCCCCTCTCAAGCTTGCATTGTTTTCGAACCACAACAGGCTATCTTCATAACCTGGCATGTCATCTACTTTGAATATATAACATTTATTCTACAGTAATAACATATTTTTTTAGAAGAATGTAAAGAAAAGCATAAATAAGAAAGTCTCTTCTTCTGTGTTTTTGTTTCACCTGTTAAACAAGTATTATTTAAGAAAATGGAAAAATGCAAAACTTAGTACTTTTTACAATTTGGTTTCAAAACTCTTTTTTTACTTTAAACATTTGAAACTTGACCAAAGTTTGTTTTTCACCATTTCACTCTTCAAACCAGGACTATATTAATCTAGACTAATAGAAGAATATATAAAACTAAGTTTTAAGTTTTTTTACTTTAAACATTTGAACGTTTCTCTAGTTCTCTTGTCAACTGCATAACCAGCTCGTCTCTCTCGCTGCAAAAAAGACATTACATTATGAAAAAATAAAATATTACTTGTCTAAATATAATGAATAGTAAAGATGCTAATACAGCTTCAGACACTCTAATTTGCTTACCTCTCCTCCATCTGGCAATGCTCAATCAGGTCCACAGCCTCAGCCCTGGTCAGCGCTTTTTTGTTGACCAATGCATTTATAGTTGCCTGTGTTACATAAAAATATGTTATTTGAAAATATCCAAATATTTATTTCATTCATAATACAGATTGATCACAAACCTTCCATTTTACTTAGCACTTTTATAACATTTATCCTTATTTCAGGCGCTGCTTCTCATTTATTCATACGCATCTGTGAAACCACTGGACATTCCACACAAAGGATATTTTTTAATTGTTTATATACTACTCATAGCCTTTTTTGTTAGCCAATAACCATGAAGAAAAACATAAATAAAAGAGGATGACATGTATGAATTTGCAATGTAACTTAAGATATGTGCATAAGTGAATGTTGGTTTGTCATATGATGCACATGCAACAACACTTACTCACCTTATAGTGTGTCATTCCTTACTTAAGTACAGTATATGTTTTATTGTCCCTAAATAATTGTCATATTACTGTTGACTGAGGTAATTGATTAATGTTCACAATAAAATTTACACCTTATATGTAATCCAAATTCTGATTTTTGAACTTATTGAATACATTTAATTTTTAAATGTATTATTAATGATGAACTACATGTTAATAATTACAATGGTAGCTTACCTCTGACAACATGACAACCAGCATGTACTTTATCCTGTCTAAAGAGATCATGCTCTGAACTTCAGATGACATGTCGTTGCAGCTGTCCATCAAGTCTGACAGGTATTTCATGATTCTGTCGAGTTGTGCCTCATCATCAATAAAGATTGGAACCCACCTTTCTTTCAATGTAAAATGTGGAGTCACTGTGCCGGATAGAATGTCCTTTAAAATAAAAAGACAAACGCAATTACTTTCTGAGGTCTCTTATTTTACAACAAGATTAGTAGAGCCTCCAAAGGTGATTTTGAATAAAAATTTACAGTTATCCATTTCGGTACTGTGTTTTAAAGTGATTGGCAAAATCTTTTATTTTTTAATAGATGTAAGTGTTACAAAGCAAATTTATTTAATGTGAAACAGTACACCAACCTTTTCATGTTTTATGTGAACAGAATGTTGTTGTAGTATTTCTGCTGCCCAATTCATCTATTTCTTTGCTGTTACTAATTCCATTAAATGGTTACTTAATTTTTGCATCACAAACAACCAGTGTGTGTTGTTTTCTCATATAAGGGTATGTAATGAAGAAACAAAATATAGTAATACACTTAACTGAATTGTTAGAAACACCCTAAAAGTAATAGAAGTGCATTGTAAGCATTAATCTGTAATAGATCAACAAAAGTAAGGCCTTACTTTAAGACTATTCTCAACACCTCTCTGGTCTACAATGAAGTCCACAAGCTCTTCATTCCTTTCACGTCTTGCTTGAACTGCTTCAGCTGCTTTGTCCTAAATACAAATATTAATGTAATTTTTTTTCTCCATAATATAGAACTGAAATTTAAAAATAAAAGTGAAATCATACACAAAGTGCATTCCAAAGGATCTATCATGTATGTTATTTATGAATCCAACTTTGCTGAATTGCCTTGATGGTGTTCTTATTAACTGTGAATACTTACCCTGATGAACACAATGTGTCCAACACTGGCTTTACTTGTAAATATTTTATTTATGGTTATCGCTGTAACTCCAACATCTCTACTCCTACGTTCTCCTAGTATGCCGTCATAGAAATGCCATTGTTTGTCAGTTCCTAGTTTGTGGAATGCCACAAAGTGATTTCTTGAGGCAAAGTGATAAGTAGCAGCTGCTGGCTCAAACCTGTAAGATTGAGAATTGTTATAAACCAGATAATTATTTGATTAAGTTTGATACATTACATTACAGGTCATCAGTCCATTGTGTTAACACTTCTTTCAAAGCAGGGTTATGAGGTTATTAAAAAACTTGCTTTAACATGATATTACCCCTTTAATGGTTGTTATGGGATAAAATCCTAATATTTTTATGAAAAAATATAAACAACTTATCCAATTAAAACAATGTGATTTTATGGATTTTTTTATATTCTATCTCTCACTATTAAAATTAACATATCCTTAAAATTATATACTGTTCATGTCTCATGACAAGGAATCATACTTATCTCATGCACTGTACATATATGATACTTTTTTTTTTTTTTGCCATTTTCTGATTAAAATGTTTTCAGTGCCAAGTAATATGTTGTGACAAAATGATGGTGTATGTAATGTAAGTCTTACTTTCCTTCCAGAACTGACAAAATGGATGGTAGGGCTGTTGGATACAGCTTCTCAGAAACATGTCCTTTGTGATTTATTGACACCAGTATAACACAGGGAAGTCCATGCAAAAAAGCACGTTCATGTTTTGCCACCTTTTCAGTGCAGGGATCAGGGCAACTGCAAAAAAATAAAAACATGCAGATCAAAACAAAAACAATCTATGCTCTTGCTATTTTTTATGGTACTAGTATATTTTTTATATATCAGCAATGACATTTGTTAATTGCTCGCTTCAAACCTGTGGCATGGAGGGACTTTGATAGTCTCATTGCTCCAAATGTCCATCTTGGCTTGTAAGGTGTTGAAATCATCACACCTTTGAAAACATCACATAACACATACCAATGTTCAGTGTGTAATATTAGTTTTGAATCAATACTTATACTCAAGCCTCTGAAGGTAGGGTTATGATTGCTTGTGATTCAGTATTAAAACAAAAACAATTTTTAATTATTGAAATATATGAAACTCACACAATCTCGATGGTGTTGTACACCCGTGTTGCAACAGGACAGGATGGATTTTTGCATTCTTGTCTTATTTGTGTAGACTGTAGAAATTGAAGTTTTATATATTCTTCTATTAGTCTAGAATAATATAGTCCTGGTTTGAAGAGTGTAGGTGTTGTGGTTTTTGACCTGGACCAGGTCTAATGTGGTCCAGTAGCCTAAAAATGATGAAAAACAAACTTTGTGGAAGTTTCACAAATCAGCAAAACGTTTCACAAAGCTCAAACTTAGTTTTATATATTCTTCTATTAGTGTAGAACAATATAGTCCTGGTTTGAAGAGTCTAGGTGTTGTAATTTTTGAGCTAGAGCAGATTAAACCCGCTCAAGGTACTGAAAAATTAGTTGTACTGTCCCTTTAGTCATTTGCCGAATCGGAAGCTGGAATCGGAAGCTAACTTCAGCTTCGTGACAGTTTCCTCCTTCCGCTGAAAGACCTGCTGTGAACTCTTGTCACGGGCATTTTTATTTATATATTATTATTATTTCTATTTATTTACTACTGTAAATAGGCTCTGTTCACAAGTGCCGTAAATCACTTGCGCATTGACCGGAAAGGTAATTTCCAGCTTCCGGTCTAGCCCCGGTCTCAGAGAAAATAGTGCTGTCTGAATGTTTACAAGAGCTGCCCAAGACAATGTTCATCTTATCGTTGATTCCTGGTCCCCTGCTCCGACAAGCAAACGTAACAAGGGATTTAAATTGCATGTCTCAAGTTTTCTGCACAACTACGAGGGTAAGTAACGTTAGTTTGATCGCGTTGTGTTGTTGCTACCTGTTAGCGGCTAACGTTAGCCGCGATCTTTTTTTTGTATACTCACGTTATAGAAACAGATTTTCCACACTTAAACAAAACGGCTCATATTTTGTGATCATTCTACAAACATGCTGCTCTTCTCAGTTTCATGCAAAAATCAGGAGACAGCTGTGAAGTCGTTGTCAGGGCTCTGTGTCAGGTCCATGAAGAAAGCTGAAAAACCTCACCATAGGGTGAAGCTAGGATTGTTCAGATGACAGTTTTAAGATTGTTGGTTCAGTAACCCCACGTTCCTGTTGTTAATGTAGATTTAGCTAAGATGGTAATTAAATATTAAATAAAAATAGGATGGAATTGGCTACACTTTAAGAAGATGTAAACAGTTGAGTTTGGCCTTGCTAGTCTCCAGTGGGTTATTTGCTGCATGCATTGTTCTTTTAATTTGGTAATTCATGCATATTATTGTAGTTTTACTTTAATCTAAAGAACACACTCACAGCCCTTCTTCTTCTTCTGAAGGCTAGAAGTTACTCTCTGATTTAAGGGGGGTGAACATTTGTGCTCAAAACAGTTTTCAGTTTATTAAAAAATAGACTGTGTGCACCCTTATGTTATGTTTAACTTGTCTTCTAGTTTCCTGGAGGAATACGTCGGAGGACTGGGCAGCAGAGCAGAGGAGTGGAGCGAGGATGTCAGTGTGAGTCAGTCAATCTAGTACATTCAGCTACATACTGTATTTACATTCTTGGTCTAATTATTTTGACCTCGTGTGTTTTTATGCAGCTCTCAGAAACTAAAGTCTTCACTCCCTCATGTGCACCTGCTGCTGAGAACCATATCACACCTGGGCAAAGGTAATGTTTTCTCCACAGAGTCTTGATTTTACTTCATTTTTTATCGATTTTACCTGTTTAACTTGTCATTTTATTGTATATTAAATTGAGTTTTTAGTTCACTGTGTGTTAGTGTACTGACATGTAAATACTGTACTGTACACACTACACTAATACTGTATAGGTTCTGCAGGCTCTGTGCTGCACAAGATTCATATATTCATTCATTCATTCAACCTTTATTTATACAGGCTAGCCTCGTTGAGTCACGGGGACTCATTTACAAGAGGGACCTGTCTCACTCACACCAAACAACCATCCACTCTCATACCTAGGGTTAATTTAGAGTCACCAATCAGCCTAACAAGCATGTTTTATGGTCTGTGGGAGGAAACTGTATATCTCGCCTCTTTGCTGCAGAAGCCTGGTGTTGGAGGAGGAGAACCACCTTCCTCCGCTTCCACACAGAGTCTGGTCCTCATCAACTCCCACCATAACCAGCAGCCGCCCCCGAGCTGCAGCACAAGATTTTGATGGCCGCTACAGTGACACACAAGTTATCCTGGACTGTACAGAACTACGGTGTCAAACACCTTCATCCCTGCTCCTCCAGAGTAAAAAGTCTTCTCTTTGGTCAGGAAATGGAGATATGAAGTTTGACAGAAAAGCTGATGGCACAGTCTTGAAGAAAAACAAAATGCTGTCATTTACTTATATTGACATTGTCTTACATTTGTAAGTAGATATTCTTGATGGAAACATGTTGTACTGTTTTCTCTGGAGGTAAATAAAAATAAATGTCACATTTTTGTAAGTGCAGTACCTAAACATTTTATTGACCACTGTATTTTGGTATGTGGATATCTTAAATTAATTTTATGTGAGAATGTTAACCTATTGTACCTATGTAAGTTTTTTGAGAGGTCCAACTTTGAAAAACCTTGTTTATTTGATAGTGTCAAAAACAGGGTAAAGTTAAACAAACATATTAACAATCAAATGCCTTAAATGAAAATTACAGATATATTATCCATTCAATTGGATATTTTTTTAAATTATTGTTAGTCTTGTTTAGCCACAGTAACAACACAATATCCTCTGTATTTCAATATTTGAACACTTTAATTGTGAAATAGAAGGTCGAAATTTTACAGGTAAGAAATCATATGCTAAAAACCTTTAAAATAAAACTTTTATTGATTTATGGAATCTGCTACCAAGTAGGTAAACAGATTAATGAGGGCTGAAAATTTTACAAAAAAAATCTTGTAATTGCTTTGACTGATAAGGTATTTAGCAGCAGCCAGAACCAGGCCAGCCTGTGCTGATGTGTTGGGGCGCAGACGACGCTGAAGAAGGGCTGCTTGTTGAGATGGACTGAGCTGCCGTGCCAGATGCAAGGAGGGGCCGGAGTGTCTCTGAACCAGCTGGCTCAGCACAAGGCTCTGGCTGCAGGCCAAAGTCACCTGCAAGCACACACACACAATAATTAAATCTATATCACGCACATACATTCAAACAGGACTGCACAGATACTGATGAACTTACGGCTGAACTGTGACGACAGAGAGGTGGTGTTAAATTCAGAAACCTTCATGTCCCCGCTGGAGGAGAATGGTGGAGGTACAGGTGCTCCCAAACCTGGCAGTCGACCAATGGAGGTGTTGCTTCCTAGGGTGCTAACAGGAGGAGCAGTCTGGGAGTGAAGACTTTAGTTTCTGAGAGCTGCATAAAAACACACGAGGTCAAAATAATTAGACCAAGAATGTAAATACAGTATGTAGCTGAATGTACTAGATTGACTGACTCACACTGACATCCTCGCTCCACTCCTCTGCTCTGCTGCCCAGTCCTCCGACGTATTCCTCCAGGAAACTAGAAGACAAGTTAAACATAACATAAGGGTGCACACAGTCTATTTTTTAATAAACTGAAAACTGTTTTGAGCACAAATGTTCACCCCCCTTAAATCAGAGAGTAACTTCTAGCCTTCAGAAGAAGAAGAAGGGCTGTGAGTGTGTTCTTTAGATTAAAGTAAAACTACAATAATATGCATGAATTACCAAATTAAAAGAACAATGCATGCAGCAAATAACCCACTGGAGACTAGCAAGGCCAAACTCAACTGTTTACATCTTCTTAAAGTGTAGCCAATTCCATCCTATTTTTATTTAATATTTAATTACCATCTTAGCTAAATCTACATTAACAACAGGAACGTGGGGTTACTGAACCAACAATCTTAAAACTGTCATCTGAACAATCCTAGCTTCACCCTATGGTGAGGTTTTTCAGCTTTCTTCATGGACCTGACACAGAGCCCTGACAACGACTTCACAGCTGTCTCCTGATTTTTGCATGAAACTGAGAAGAGCAGCATGTTTGTAGAATGATCACAAAATATGAGCCGTTTTGTTTAAGTGTGGAAAATCTGTTTCTATAACGTGAGTATACAAAAAAAAGATCGCGGCTAACGTTAGCCGCTAACAGGTAGCAACAACACAACGCGATCAAACTAACGTTACTTACCCTCGTAGTTGTGCAGAAAACTTGAGACATGCAATTTAAATCCCTTGTTACGTTTGCTTGTCGGAGCAGGGGACCAGGAATCAACGATAAGATGAACATTGTCTTGGGCAGCTCTTGTAAACATTCAGACAGCACTATTTTCTCTGAGACCGGGGCTAGACCGGAAGCTGGAAATTACCTTTCCGGTCAATGCGCAAGTGATTTACGGCACTTGTGAACAGAGCCTATTTACAGTAGTAAATAAATAGAAATAATAATAATATATAAATAAAAATGCCCGTGACAAGAGTTCACAGCAGGTCTTTCAGCGGAAGGAGGAAACTGTCACGAAGCTGAAGTTAGCTTCCGATTCCAGCTTCCGATTCGGCAAATGACTAAAGGGACAGTACAACTAATTTTTCAGTACCTTGAGCGGGTTTAATCTGCTCTAGCTCAAAAATTACAACACCTAGACTCTTCAAACCAGGACTATATTGTTCTACACTAATAGAAGAATATATAAAACTAAGTTTGAGCTTTGTGAAACGTTTTGCTGATTTGTGAAACTTCCACAAAGTTTGTTTTTCATCATTTTTAGGCTACTGGACCACATTAGACCTAGCCTGGTTGATACCAGACCCATGTCCTTCACTTCGCTTTGGACTAGGGTCTGGCATCTCTGCCATAGACAACGATTTCTCCTGGAGATTTTTGAATGGACCAATCAGAGAACAGGAGGCAGAGTTTTGTTAGTTTAGCCTGACGAGGTCCAGGCTATCAGATAAATTGCTCAGAAACCACTCGGTGGATATTTTTTCTGCCACCAGTGTGTAATTATATGTCTTTAATTTACTGACTGTTGGCCTAGATGAAACATTTGAGATAAAATTCGATTTTTTATCATTTATTTTCGTAGCGCACCCGAGGCTGTTTGGAAAATATCAAACCGAAACTATTTAATATCCAGCAGATTTGACCATTTCGTGAATTGATTTAGGAACTGTTAAGCTCAGGAACACTTCTGATATAACGTCAGCTATGAACTATATTTTTTCTCAGCAGAGAAATAATAGTTTTTTACCTTGTTTTGATGAAAATTCGTTCGTGGCGGCAGCCATTTTGAATGACGACGTCAGTCGACATCGTTCAAAACTCCGCCTTCTGCTCTCTGATTGCTCAGGAACACTTCTGATATAACGTCAGCTATGAAATCTATTTTTTCTCAGCAGAGAAATAATAGTTTTTTACCTTGTTTTATTGAAAATTCCTTCGTGGCGGCAGCCATTTTGAATGACGACGTCAGTCGACGTCGTTCAAAACTCCGCCTTCTGTTCTCTGATTGGTCCGGTCAAAACCTACCGGAGACATCCTTGTGGATGGGAGAAATGCCAGACCCAGCAGTGAAGGGAAATGAGAATTGAGCGGAGCTGCGTAGGAATGGCGAGGGCCAGGCTACATTAGACCTGGTCCAGGTCAAAAACCACAACACCTACACTCTTCAAACCAGGACTATATTATTCTAGACTAATAGAAGAATATATAAAACTTCAATTTCTACAGTCTACACAAATAAGACAAGAATGCAAAAATCCATCCTGTCCTGTTGCAACACGGGTGTACAACACCATCGAGATTGTGTGAGTTTCATATATTTCAATAATTAAAAATTGTTTTTGTTTTAATACTGAATCACAAGCAATCATAACCCTACCTTCAGAGGCTTGAGTATAAGTATTGATTCAAAACTAATATTACACACTGAACATTGGTATGTGTTATGTGATGTTTTCAAAGGTGTGATGATTTCAACACCTTACAAGCCAAGATGGACATTTGGAGCAATGAGACTATCAAAGTCCCTCCATGCCACAGGTTTGAAGCGAGCAATTAACAAATGTCATTGCTGATATATAAAAAATATACTAGTACCATAAAAAATAGCAAGAGCATAGATTGTTTTTGTTTTGATCTGCATGTTTTTATTTTTTTGCAGTTGCCCTGATCCCTGCACTGAAAAGGTGGCAAAACATGAACGTGCTTTTTTGCATGGACTTCCCTGTGTTATACTGGTGTCAATAAATCACAAAGGACATGTTTCTGAGAAGCTGTATCCAACAGCCCTACCATCCATTTTGTCAGTTCTGGAAGGAAAGTAAGACTTACATTACATACACCATCATTTTGTCACAACATATTACTTGGCACTGAAAACATTTTAATCAGAAAATGGCAAAAAAAAAAAAAGTATCATATATGTACAGTGCATGAGATAAGTATGATTCCTTGTCATGAGACATGAACAGTATATAATTTTAAGGATATGTTAATTTTAATAGTGAGAGATAGAATATAAAAAAATCCATAAAATCACATTGTTTTAATTGGATAAGTTGTTTATATTTTTTCATAAAAATATTAGGATTTTATCCCATAACAACCATTAAAGGGGTAATATCATGTTAAAGCAAGTTTTTTAATAACCTCATAACCCTGCTTTGAAAGAAGTGTTAACACAATGGACTGATGACCTGTAATGTAATGTATCAAACTTAATCAAATAATTATCTGGTTTATAACAATTCTCAATCTTACAGGTTTGAGCCAGCAGCTGCTACTTATCACTTTGCCTCAAGAAATCACTTTGTGGCATTCCACAAACTAGGAACTGACAAACAATGGCATTTCTATGACGGCATACTAGGAGAACGTAGGAGTAGAGATGTTGGAGTTACAGCGATAACCATAAATAAAATATTTACAAGTAAAGCCAGTGTTGGACACATTGTGTTCATCAGGGTAAGTATTCACAGTTAATAAGAACACCATCAAGGCAATTCAGCAAAGTTGGATTCATAAATAACATACATGATAGATCCTTTGGAATGCACTTTGTGTATGATTTCACTTTTATTTTTAAATTTCAGTTCTATATTATGGAGAAAAAAAATTACATTAATATTTGTATTTAGGACAAAGCAGCTGAAGCAGTTCAAGCAAGACGTGAAAGGAATGAAGAGCTTGTGGACTTCATTGTAGACCAGAGAGGTGTTGAGAATAGTCTTAAAGTAAGGCCTTACTTTTGTTGATCTATTACAGATTAATGCTTACAATGCACTTCTATTACTTTTAGGGTGTTTCTAACAATTCAGTTAAGTGTATTACTATATTTTGTTTCTTCATTACATACCCTTATATGAGAAAACAACACACACTGGTTGTTTGTGATGCAAAAATTAAGTAACCATTTAATGGAATTAGTAACAGCAAAGAAATAGATGAATTGGGCAGCAGAAATACTACAACAACATTCTGTTCACATAAAACATGAAAAGGTTGGTGTACTGTTTCACATTAAATAAATTTGCTTTGTAACACTTACATCTATTAAAAAATAAAAGATTTTGCCAATCACTTTAAAACACAGTACCGAAATGGATAACTGTAAATTTTTATTCAAAATCACCTTTGGAGGCTCTACTAATCTTGTTGTAAAATAAGAGACCTCAGAAAGTAATTGCGTTTGTCTTTTTATTTTAAAGGACATTCTATCCGGCACAGTGACTCCACATTTTACATTGAAAGAAAGGTGGGTTCCAATCTTTATTGATGATGAGGCACAACTCGACAGAATCATGAAATACCTGTCAGACTTGATGGACAGCTGCAACGACATGTCATCTGAAGTTCAGAGCATGATCTCTTTAGACAGGATAAAGTACATGCTGGTTGTCATGTTGTCAGAGGTAAGCTACCATTGTAATTATTAACATGTAGTTCATCATTAATAATACATTTAAAAATTAAATGTATTCAATAAGTTCAAAAATCAGAATTTGGATTACATATAAGGTGTAAATTTTATTGTGAACATTAATCAATTACCTCAGTCAACAGTAATATGACAATTATTTAGGGACAATAAAACATATACTGTACTTAAGTAAGGAATGACACACTATAAGGTGAGTAAGTGTTGTTGCATGTGCATCATATGACAAACCAACATTCACTTATGCACATATCTTAAGTTACATTGCAAATTCATACATGTCATCCTCTTTTATTTATGTTTTTCTTCATGGTCATTGGCTAAAAAAAAGGCTATGAGTAGTATATAAACAATTAAAAAATATCCTTTGTGTGGAATGTCCAGTGGTTTCACAGATGCGTATGAATAAATGAGAAGCAGCGCCTGAAATAAGGATAAATGTTATAAAAGTGCTAAGTAAAATGGAAGGTTTGTGATCAATCTGTATTATGAATGAAATAAATATTTGGATATTTTCAAATAACATATTTTTATGTAACACAGGCAACTATAAATGCATTGGTCAACAAAAAAGCGCTGACCAGGGCTGAGGCTGTGGACCTGATTGAGCATTGCCAGATGGAGGAGAGGTAAGCAAATTAGAGTGTCTGAAGCTGTATTAGCATCTTTACTATTCATTATATTTAGACAAGTAATATTTTATTTTTTCATAATGTAATGTCTTTTTTGCAGCGAGAGAGACGAGCTGGTTATGCAGTTGACAAGAGAACTAGAGAAACGTTCAAATGTTTAAAGTAAAAAAACTTAAAACTTAGTTTTATATATTCTTCTATTAGTCTAGATTAATATAGTCCTGGTTTGAAGAGTGAAATGGTGAAAAACAAACTTTGGTCAAGTTTCAAATGTTTAAAGTAAAAAAAGAGTTTTGAAACCAAATTGTAAAAAGTACTAAGTTTTGCATTTTTCCATTTTCTTAAATAATACTTGTTTAACAGGTGAAACAAAAACACAGAAGAAGAGACTTTCTTATTTATGCTTTTCTTTACATTCTTCTAAAAAAATATGTTATTACTGTAGAATAAATGTTATATATTCAAAGTAGATGACATGCCAGGTTATGAAGATAGCCTGTTGTGGTTCGAAAACAATGCAAGCTTGAGAGGGGAAGGTTGTCAATGTGCCTCTTGACGTCAAGTGTTTGTCTGAGCAGTGTGCTGTCAAACCAGCCTGTGTGATGTCCCTGTTCCCTTGATTTCTAGTTCCATGCCAAGTAATTTTTTGTGCCTCCTGGAAAGCCTTTTTGTTGCATGTTAAATAAAGTTTTAAATTATTTTTGACATACACCTGTGCCCTGGGTCATTCTGTCATTCATTTAAGCATAAGGCATAAACATTGATGAAATTTAATTTAATGAAGTTTCACAAATCAGAAAAACGTTTCACAAAGCTCAAACTTAGTTTTCTGTATTCTTCTATTAGTCTAGAACAATATAGTCCTGGTTTGAAGAGTGTAGGTGTTGTGGTTTTTGACCTGGACCAGGTCTAATGTGGTCCAGTAGACAAAAAATGATGAAAAACAAACTTTGTGGAAGTTTCACAAATCAGCAAAACGTTTCACAAAGCTCAAACTTAGTTTTATATATTCTTCTATTAGTCTAGAACAATATAGTCCTGGTTTGAAGAGTCTAGGTGTTGTGGTTTCTGACCTGGACCAGGTCTAATGTGGTCCAGTAGACAAAAAATGATGAAAAACAAACTTTGTGGAAGTTTCACAAATCAGCAAAACGTTTCACAAAGCTCAAACTTAGTTTTATATATTCTTCTATTAGTGTAGAACAATATACAGTAGTCCTGGTTTGAAGAGTCTAGGTGTTGTAGTTTTTGAGCTAGAGCAGATTAAACCCGCTCAAGGTACTGGAAAAATTAGTTGTAATGTCCCTTTAGTCATTTGCCGAATCGGAAGCTGGAATCGGAAGCTAACTTCAGCTTCGTGAAACTGTCTCCTCCTGTCTAAAACTCCGCAAGCCCTCTGCTGTCTGACAAGCGCATTACGTCACTCTCGTGGTTTGCGTTTGAGATTGAATATTGTCACATTTTAAGCGCAGGGAGGCAGGCTGAAAATGAAAATGCAGTTTGCTCTGTAGTTCAATGAGATATAACAGTGCTGAATAAGAAAATGAAAATGATTTAATCTTAATTTTATTTCTGACTCAAAAAAGGCAGCTTGACTTTGAAATTAAAAAGCATTTCTGCTATTTCATTTTAATTTTCAAAATTGACATTTCAAAATGAATTTTGGCCACTTTTTACTAAGACATATATTGAAAATTAAATGTTAAATGTTATTTTACTTATCATTTTAATTAAGTTACAAATTGAGCAGTCTCGAAGAAGAAAATGAAAATGCAGTTTGGTTTATTCATTTTAAATTTTATTTATGACTCAAAAAATGGCAGCTTGACTTTGAAATGAAAAAGCATTCCTGCTAAACCATTTTAGTTTTAATTTCGTCTCAATTACTCTGGGTTTGCTTTTGAGATTGAATATTGTCACACTTTGAGCGCAGGGGTGCAGGATGAAAATGAAAATGCAGTTTGCTCTGTAGTTCAATGAGATATAACAGTGCTGAATAAGAAAATGAAAATGATTTAATCTTAATTTTATTTCTGACTCAAAAAAGGCAGCTTGACTTTGAAATTAAAAAGCATTTCTGCTATTTCATTTTAATTTTCAAAATTGAGATTTCAAAATGAATTTTGGCCACTTTTTACTTAGACATATATTGAAAATTAAATGTTAAATGTTATTTTACTTATCATTTTAATTAAGTTACAAATTGAGCAGTCTCGAAGAAGAAAATGAAAATGCAGTTTGGTTTATTCATTTTAAATTTTATTTATGACTCAAAAAAGGCAGCTTGACTTTGAAATGAAAAAGCATTCCTGCTAAACCATTTTAGTTTTAAATACGTCCCATAAACGCTTCCATAGTTATTGTGACTTTGCATACATTGAAGGGTAATTACACTGAGTGACAGATTATTCAAGGATCACTGTGTTCTGTGAGAAACCTGCCTACACTGTATTGTTAGACAAGCCCTTCGTCTCTAATTTTGATGGCCAGACCAGTTTTTTTTGTTTAATTGTCACAAATCATTGCAAATAATCACTCGTGTGACTTTCCACAGTTTTGACCCCCCCTTCCCTCCTTCCATCCAGGTAAAGTGGAGCTGCTATAATGAACAGATGGTCTGTTTTTAATTTTATTAGCAGCAGCAGTGTCTGTAGTAAATGCCATAAGATTTTCTTGCTGGGAGTGGTGCATCCGTCAGAAACCAACAGCATATGGTGAATGCACATTAAGGTGTCATTTCTCAATTTCCCTTCTTTTTCTGTTCCCTGAGTGGTGCCAAAGCCAAACGTTAGATGCTCACTTCACAGGACCGTGTGTTTATTTGTTGGATTCCCAGTTATAGATCCTTTGCTTGCTTTTTGATCTGTTCATTTCAAAGCTCTGCTGTAATTAACTTATTTATTAATTATTACATTTAGTTAGGTTTAACTCTAGTCTGTAAGCCTGTCTCTTATATATTAGCCCTTTTTGTTGTTGCTAGGAATTTCTCAATTTATTCAGTTTATGGTTAGCTAAACAAACAAAAAAACAAAAAATATATAGGCTTTAAATATGCAAGCCTTGTCCCAAAACATTTTTATAAATTTGAAGAAAAAAACAAGACTATTTTTTTTACCCATTTTTATGTCTAGAGGGTGTTTTTCCTGTTTTTCTAATTTAAAATAACTACAGTATAACCTCAGCATCTCTGTACTGTTTCACATTGCAACATTAAAAGCAAACTTGTCAAAAATGCCATGTGTTGCTGTCAGGGAACAACTAAACAAAAAGTAATGGAATCATAATAATAAAAATAATATGTGTCACTTAAGTTTTTTTTATTTATTTAGAAAAAATACCAAATCGTATATCATCAAACAGAATCTTTCCATTACAAATGCACAATATTAGAAAAGCATATTATTTCAATTTTGACAATTTTATTGATTACATTGTTTGCTTTGAAATTATATTTTCCCTTCAATTGGTTGTAGAGATTTAAGTA
>JBBPBX010058150.1:10196-22195 GCA_038048925.1 Garcialebias charrua
TATATCATGCCATGCACTATATATTTGTTGATCAGCAGCTTCGAATGTTATTAGCCCTTTAACTGGCCATTATTAGTTGTTATCATCCCCATAGGTTGTGCTCAGACTGTCCCTCCTAGTACCGGTAGGTTTAAAGGTACGTTCTTATCGTTGATATTATGCAGCTTCGCACGCATCTAAAACTGGAAGCTTTTTTTTGTTAGCCTTATTTAACCTTTTTCCCTAAACCTAACCTTACACCTGACCCAGAGCACTGCCCCTAAACTTAACCCCTGACCCTATTGTCAGCAATAAGAACGTAACTTTAAACCTACTAGTACATGAGGGACAGTCTGAATGTAACTTATGGGGATTACAACAACTACTTACGACCATTTAATGGCTGATAACATTCAAAGAGGGTGTGTTAATTGGCATTTTAACCACAAAATATATTTATTTTATAAATTATCTTTTTTTTTTTTTATCAGAAAAAAGTCCAGGTGCAGCATGAAGAAGCCCCATCCAGCTTGATGTGCATGTGCTGCTGCTCCAGGAAGGACACTCCGTTTGCAAGGTAAGGGATTTAGTCCACCAATTCTGTCCGGGTGTGGACCAGCACAGCAAGACCGGAATCAGGCTCACCCCACAGCGTATGTTGCCTCTAGCTCCCAGGATCCAGGTCACACTGGGTCCAGATCAGCTGCAGCCCAGTTACTCACCAGTGAACATACAACTTGAAGGCTGAGTTCAGCTTCAGAATTAGTTGATACTTTCCTGCCAGTCCTGTGAGCTTATCCATACAGAACTTCTGACTTTGAGTTGCAAACCTTTCCCTCCATTTGCAGAAAGCAGCGGTTGGAAGCAGTGTTGACTTCTGGGAAGAGAACTGAAGGCTTCTGGGTAACGTAGTTCTTTAGAATCAGCATAAGCTTTATTGTCATTGCACCGAGGTACAGCGAGAGCATGTACCGCAGTTGTCCAAAAGATGGACTAAGTGTACGAAGCTGCAGCTAATTTAATCAGCGCGGCCATGTTATTCTTTATCTGAATAATAATCTTAGATATGAAGGCAGGCAAAACAGTGTAGGGTTAATGAAAGAAAACTACAAAATAGTGGGGCATTTTATTTATTTATTTTTGTAGAATATTATGTACAGTATTGTCCGTCCACAAACTTTGATAGAGCGAGTCCACCAAAGTCGAACTACAAAGTAATGAGGGACTACTGTGGTTCACGTAGGTCATAGAGAGTATCATGGCACTTTAATACAAGAAACTCTGATCAGACAGAGTGAAACATAAAATCTAAATGAAACTGCATGTTTGAAATAATAATAATATAATAATAATAAAACTGCATTTCTATGCAAAAAGCAACAGTGAATTTCTTCTTCTTTCGGCTTTTCCCTCTTCAGGGGTCACCACAGCAAGTCATCCTCCAAAATTTTGCTCTGTACTCTGCATACTCTGTCCTCACTACAAATACCACCATGTCCTCTCTAATTGCATTCATCCTGCTTTGTCTTTTTCCTGACAGCTGCATTTCTAACATCTTTCTACCAATATACCCACTGTCCCTCCTTTGGAAATGTCCAAACCATCTCAGTTTGGCCTCTCTAACTTTTTCTCCCAGTTGTTCAACATGTGCTGTACCTCTGATGATCTCATTCCTAATATTTTCCATGCTTGTCACTCCTAAGGAGAACCTCAGCATCTTCATTTCTGCCACTTCCAGTTTTTTCTCCTGTCTTTTTGCCAGTGCCGCTGTCTTTGCTGCCACTCTTTTGTCACAAATCACTCGAGAAACTTGTCTTAATCCACTCCATCCTGCCTGGACTTTCTTTTTCACCTCTTTACCACATTCCCCATTTTCCTGGATAGTGGACCCAAAGTACTTGAAGTCCTGCAACTTTGTAACCACTGCTCCTTGTATCCTCACTGTTCCACTGGCCTCCCTCTCATTCACACACATGTACTCTGTCTTACTACGGCTGACTTTCATTCCTCTTCTTTCAAGTGCATACCTCCACCTCTCCAAGTTCTCTTCCACCTGTTCCCTGTTCTCACCACAGATCACAATGTCATCTGCAAACATCATAGTCCATGGGGATTCCTGCCTGACCTCATCTGTTAGTCGGTCCATCACCAGAGCAAACAAGAAGGGGCTCAGAGCCGATCCTTGATGCACTCCCACCTCCACCTTGAAGCTATCTGTCACTCCTACAGCACATCTCACCACTGTCCTGCTGTCTTCATACATGTCCTGTACCAGTCCAACATACTTCACTGCAATTCCAGATTTCCTCATGCAATTCCACACCTCCTCCCTCAGCACCCTGTCATATGCTTTTTTCTAAATCTTTAAAGACACAATGGAGTTCTTTCTGACCTCTGTACGTCTCCATCAGCATTCTCAAAGCAAAGATGGCATCTGTGGTTCTTTCTCGGCATAAACCCATAATGCTGCTCACAAATAGTCAACTCTCAAATAAGTCTAGCTTCCACAACACTCTCCCAGATCTTTGTCATGTGTCTCATCAACTTTTTCATTTCATCATTAAATAACCAGGAATAAATACTAAGAACAAATTCTTATTTACATGCTGACCTGGTAAGCACCAACAGGCACATGTAGAGTCAAGGGAAGGGAATCAATACAGTTGGGCTAAACAATAAAATACCATAGTCCATATAAAACAAACAAAACACAAATGACATTAACAACATTTCATTGTCAAAGTCAAAAGACAACACTACTAAGCAAGAAAACATTTGCAAGTGCTGTATCTTTAAAAATTACTTTTGAAAGATTTTCAAAAGTAGAAACTGAGACAAGTGAGTTAGACCCAGAGTTTTTTTAAGCAGATTCCAGTCAGGTGGAGCAGCAGAGACAAAAGCCACAGAGCCAAAGCAAGACTTGGTCTTTAAAGTTGTTAACCACAAATACTGAGGGGATTGGGTGTTATACATAGAAACCGGTGCTAATTGCAGTAGCTGAATTAAATATGGAGGTGAATAACCCAGTGTCTTTTAAATAAGGATAAACCAATGAATACCATGTTCAGTGACCTGAGTCGACTTCAACATGTTGTGACTTGGCGCTATATAAATAAACAGAATTGAATTATGACGAGTATGTAGGGAAGGCCATTTAACAATATAATAGAAGTGACGATGTGTTCTATAAGGATCATTTGGAACAAATCCAATAGCAGAGTTTATTCAGAATTTATCAGTTGTGTCCAGCTTACAAAGGACACCCTTACAACATGTCTGTTAATTATGACTCCATAATCCAACAGAGCTAGAATAGTGTTTTTGACAATGGTACATTTTGCAGCCAATAAATAAATGTAGATCAATTTGTATAAAGAAAACCAAGTCTCGCTTTAACATTAAATTGCAAAACATTATGTGAAAAGGACAGAGCACCATCCAAATTTCCATCCATCCATCCATTATCTTTACCCGTTTATTCCATTTTGGGTCACGGGGGTCGCCGGTGCCCATATCCAGCAATCACAGTGCGAGAGGCAGGGTACATCCTGGACAGGTCGCAAGTCCATCACAGGGCCACATATAGAGACAAACGAGACAAACAACCATTCACTCTCTCACTCACTCCTAGGGACAATTTAGAGTAACCAATCAGCCTAACATGCATGTTTTTGGTAAATGGTACATGGTAAATGGAGCTTATTTATATAGCGCTTTCCAGCCCCCTACGAGGGGCCCCAAAGCGCTTTACAATACAGCCATCCACCCATTCATACACACATTCATACACCGGTAGCGGCAGACTGCCATGCAAGGCGCTGTCCTACTGGGAGCAACTCTGGGTTAAGTGTCTTGCCCAGGGACACAACGACACATGGTGTGGGGAATCGGGATTCGAACCTCCAACCTTCCGATCGAGGGACGACTGCCATTACCACTACGCCACGGCCGCCCATTTGGTCTGTGGGAGGAAACCGGAGTACCCGGAGGAAACCCACGCATGCACAGGGAGAACATGCAAACTCCACCCAGAAAGGCCCCCGGACTGGGATTTGAACCGGCAACCTTCTCACTGATAATAATAATAATAATGAATTCAATTTATAACGCACTTTTCATTAATGAAAATCTCAAAGTGCTACAAGGTGCAACAGAATTAAATGTCAATAAAACAAGTAATAAAACAAGTAAAATCAATAACAGTATCAACTAAGATCAAAAGTAGAATCATGAGGAGGTAGAGTATGCTCGGTTGAAAAGAAAGGTCTTCAAGCCGCTCTTAAAGTCAACCACAGACTGTGGGGCTCTCAGACAGTCAGGAAGAGAGTTCCACAGGCGGGGGGCAGCCACACTGAAAGCCCGGTCTCCCATGGTCCTTAATTTGGTTCTCGGAACGTGAAGGAGATTACTGTTCTGTGACCGCAGCGACCGGGTGGATGAGTATGGAATAAGAATATCCTTCAGATAATCTGGTGAAGCTCCATGAAAGCATTGATGTGTAATGAGAGCAGTTTTGTACTGAATTCTATAGGCGACAGGAAGCCAATGAAGGTTAGAGATCCTGAGAGGCGAGATTCCAAATTCCCAAATATTTATAAACTGTTACATCTTCTATATCACTGTTTACCGATGTGAAGTCCACTGAGATGGGTATGGTTCCACTTCCATGACCAAACCACATCATACTAGTTTTCTTGGCATTTAAGAACAAATTTAAGTAATTAAATTTGGATTTTTTTTTTCAAAAACCTTTGACACACACGGTAGAATAGATATATGCCTATAACAGTTACCATTGGCTTGATTCCCACCCTTAAAAGGAGGGCGAAAAGCAGCCATCTTCCACTCAGCAGGATTTTCAGCAATTAAGAAAGAAAGGTTAAAAATACTAGTCAATGGTGCTGCAATAGATGGAGGCACCAAATTATTAAAGGAGAAATGTAATCAAATCTGAAAAAATCGATATAACAAGAATTTCATATAGTAAACAACACACATAAACATACTTAGTATGCTTTTTTCAAGTCAGTAGCTTAAAGAAATAGTTTTTTTACATTTTTCCTGCTACATGCTGAAGTGCAGTGATTTCTGTAGTCATTTTCTGGACGCACTTTTATGACACAATTAAGACCTCCTTTGCTATCTTACAATAACACTGATGCTATAAACCCATCATTACTGTCCTCCTGTCTGTCATTTAAAATGGAAGCAGAAGACTTTTTTGAATCTGAAGGATATCACTTTAGTTTGTCAAAAACAGTTTGGTGATTTAGTGCATTAATGGGCATTTCTATCCTGGAAATACGAATAGCTGTGCGTTAGCCGCCGCATGCTAACGTTAGCATGCTAGCGCCGTATGCTAACGTTAGCATGCTAGCGCCGTATGCTAACGTGGAAATGGGGGTGTTGAAAATGTCCTGAAACAGTTACCAATGTCTTGTTAAGCTCTGTCTTCCCCAGAACATAGTAGGATCTAAAATGATTTTTAAAGATGAAGGAGCAAGTTGAAACATGCTGTCTCCCTCCTTGCTAGCAGGGAGCTGCCTGGCTAACTAACTACGGTGGCCCTACACGGCCAAAATTCTACAGCGGCCGAATGCACAGGAGCGGTAAAAATACAATATAAATTTTAAAAAAGTTTTAAAATCGATTTTGGGGCTTTTAGAATCGATTCTGAATCGCCAGGACTAAGAATCTTGATTCTTTAAAAAATAGATTTTTTTTGCTGCATCCCTAATTGCTACACACTGAAATCTTTTTGTCCACAACTAGATACACACACTAATATTACTGTATGAGGGACGACCATTGCACTGCCTATGTCATATTCAGGGGACGGAGAGCAGGCAGGGGGAGGGGGGTCAAAAACACCAGATGAGAATTTTTTCACTTTGCAAAGTCTAAATTTGAGTTAGGATGACATTTTTGACTTGTGAAAATTTCTCAACAAGCTTATTTTATGCTTTTCATTAGACTACTATTAGCTTAAAAACACTTTTCATTTCTCCTTTAAATTGTGGAGGGAGCTCATCCAGTCCAACAGGTTTTTTAGGGTCTAAAGATTGCAATTCCCTCTTGACCATTCTCAGCATATCTGTCAAGTCTCCCGTTTTGGCCGGGAAACTACCGGATTTTACTCCTCTTTCCCGTCGTCATCCCGAATTATTATTTTCCCGGAAATTTCCCGTATTATAATATATATATATATTTTTTAAACATTCCAGTGCCTCTGTCACTAGCCTCGCGAGAACTGCCACCTGCAGTAGCCTCGGTGGCAGTTCTCGCGATGTTAGTGCTGGCAGCAGCGGGATACCCGGAAAAACACATCAGAGATGATGATGTAACGAGAGAGAAGGCGTCCCTGCCAAAAAAGTTAAGACTTCGTGTAAATATCTTGAAAAATGGGACAGCGAATTTAAGGGAGAGTAGGGTGGGGCACAATTACGCGTTTTGTAAGATATGTAACTGCGACTTTAGTGTCTCTCATGGGGGAAGGAACGATGTCCGTCAGCATGAAAAATCCGTCAAGCACAAACGCGGGCTAGAGGCAAGAATGTTCACAGCATTTAAATGTCAACAAAGGTAGGCCTATCAGATTGTGATCACATAACTGGTTTGTAAGTGGCTGATAGGTAGTTATTTTAGATTTCTTGTAAACCTGTCTTAAAATGTAAGGGGTCCTGGACTTTGGTTGGGCTAGTGCAGGGGTCTGCAACATGCGGCTCTGGAGCCACATGTGGCTCTTTGCTCCCTCTGCAGCAGCTCAAAACTAACATAAAAGTGAGTTTTATTGGTTGTTATACAAACGACAAAAAAAGGACTAGTTTTTGCAGTTTTCATTTAATTTCTTTTGCTGGAACATGTACAAGGAGTAAAACATACTTTAACTTTATGCTTTATTTCTATAGTTAATAAATTTTTCCACAGTTAAAAAAATTACTTAGGTCTGCATAGTTCATAGTTTTTATTAATTATAAAACTACACCCTCCTACAAGAATTTGGTATTTTCATTTGTCTTAAATTGTAAAAATATCAATTATTAGATATTTTTTATATTTATAATGTCACCCCATACTGGCCACAAAAGCACCTCCACCAAACTTACAGTGGCCCATGGGCCACCAGTTGATAATCACAGTTGTAGCACCTTGTTGCGGCTCTGAACACTTTTATGTTAGTGAACGAAGGCGTAAAATGGCTCTTTTGATTGAAAAGGTTGCAGACCCCTGCTAGTGGGATGGCTCGGAGTACCCGGCAGAAAATTTCCCTTATTTTTAAATCCAAAACTTAAAAGGTATGATTCTCAGTGACTAAGTGAAAACAAACGGTTTGCAAATCTTTTCACATCATGTTTTGCAAATAAGCCAGGTTGAGACTGGAAAGAGTCAGAGATACATAGGACAATTTCCCAAAGTTCTAAAGTGAAGAGCTACTATTCAAGCTATTCAATGTAGACACAGGAACACCACCAGAACCTGTGAAATGTACATTAAAAATATTAACAATTTGTTCTTTATTCTTGACTACAGTATTAAAGGATTCAAGGATTTTTATTGTCACTCACATTATATGTGGTACATGAGATGGAACAAAACTATATAGGGTCCCAGTTACATCCAACAAAAATACAAGTATCATCTATAAGAGACAGTGAGACACTGATCAAACCGAGGGATTATTTTTCAATTGTCTTGCCGTTTTCCAAAATAACTGGATTAGAGGGACTTTATGTGAACTGTTCTCTAAAATAAGCAGTCTGCAACTGTCTTACTGCTTGTGTTTCTATGTTTTGAATCTGGTGAAAAGCTAGCTTATCACTTTCCAACCCCGATTGCCATGCTTTACGCCACACAGTATTCTTTTTCTGCAACAAAGTTGCTAAGTCAGGAGTTCCGTCAGGAGAGAGACATGGGCTAAAACGTTTTATTTGTATTCTTTTTATCAGAGCATGATTATCAATCACTATATGAAAATAATGTTTAAACAATGGTAAATGGAGCTTATTTATATAGCGCTTTCCAGCCCACTGTGAGGAGCCCCAAAGCGCTTTACAATACCAGCCATCCACCCATTCATTCAGACATTCATACACCGGTAGTGGTAGCCTGCCTTGCAAGGCGCCATCCAGACCTACCGGGAGCAACTCGGGGTTAAGTGTCTTGCCCAGGGACACAACGACACATGGTGGGCGGATGCGGGATTCGAACCTCCAACCTTCCGATCAGGGGTCGACTGCCATTACCACTACACCACTGCCGCCCACAATGACCATGCGTCCTCCACTATGGGGACAAGGTGAATCTTGCTCCAATCAACTTTTACGAGGTCATGCAGAAAAGCCTGATCATTAATTTTTTTAAGAAATTGCTTTTGGCAAATGCACCCAGAAGATTTAATTCTCTGGCCTTTGTGGGAACAGACAATAAACCAATGATCACCTAAGTCATTACAAAATACATCAGTAAGGTACATACAATATGCAGGGAATTTGTTAAACTCACATCTATCAAAGACGTTTTTGCGGATATTATGTTGAATGAGACATTAGCTGATAAAAATTTAGACAGTTGAATTGCTGGATAACAGAATCAGGAGGTTTTAACACATCCTGGTTTAGGTCTCCCAACAGCACAAATTCTGAACGAGTAAAGGATGCTAACACAAGGACAGCAGGGAGCAGGCTGGAGAAGAAGGAGGGTGATAGCAGCCTGCTACTGTTAAACAGACATTCTTGGAAAGCAGAACCTTTAAAATTAAAAGATCAAACTGGTTGGGAATTGATTTTTCCAGAACAACAAATGGTCCTTTACATGAATAGCAACCCCTCCAACCCTGGTCATCCTGTCTTGTCGGTACAGAATATAACCTAACAAATGTAAATTGGGATGGTAAATAGACCTGCACAGTAGGGGTGGGCGATAAGGCTTAAACATAATATTGTGATATTTCAGAGCACTCTGACCATAATGATACATTTTGAGATATAACCAAAAAAATAAAAATCCAGAAATCAATGTTATTCGTTTGACAAAATTGGTTTGTTGCTTTGCAGTATTATATTAAATTTGTTTAAAAATATAAAAAACAAGGATTAGTTTTACTGCAAGTACTTTATTTAGTAAAGTATTCAGTCTCAAAGTAAGTAAAAAAAAAAGATCCTCCTATTATTTAGATTGAAAAAGTCTGCACAAATTATATAACAAAATCCACCTCAAAAACTAAAGTGCATGTGCGGTTCCAAAAAAATAAATAAAATAAAATTAAAATAAATAAAATTAAAGCTTAAGATCTGCTGAGAATAAATGTAACCCAACAAAACATTTGTTGCCTTTAAATTAGCTATAACTTCCAAAACTTGTGACAATGCTGAAAACAATGAAATGCTGCCTGAAAGGATTGCTGATCATTGACAGTACAGTACAGCCATCAGCCGATTTCCTGATCCTCAGGAAAGTAGCTGGTCTTGAGGTTTGAGCTGCACAGTTCCCAGTCACTGTTAATATACTGCACAATCAGACTCAGGTAAAGCTCCGCGGTCCAACTGGTCCATAAATATGTTTTTGATACAGTGTTTCCTCTACCAGCTAAACAGTTGCTAAGGCTTTCCAGCTTTTGCAATCCACTTTTGACATCATCCAGTCAGATTTGTTCCATCTCAAACTTGTCCTAAATGCTGATAAAACCAAAGGGATGCTTTTTTCAAACGTGAAGTCGGTCCCAGCAGTTCTTCCTCTGATTTTATCCTCAATAGTGTCCCTATTGAGTTTGTTGATTCCTATAAATATTTGGGTATCCTGGTCGATTTGCATCTCTCTTTTAAACTCCACGTGGAAAACCTAGTGAAGAAACTGAAAGTTAAACTGGGTTTCTTTTTCAGAAACAGATCATGTCTAACACTGAATGCTAGGAAACGCCTTGTATCTGTGACTTTCCTTCCCTCCATTGATTACGGTGACATTCTCTACATGAATGCTCCTACAAGCACCCTGCGGATGTTGGATGTTGTCTATCATGGTGCACTAAGATTCATAACTGGCTGTGATTATCGTACCCACCACTGCACCCTGTATTCACTGGTTAACTGGACATCATTAACCTCACGCAGACTCTTCCACTGGTACATTTTCATCTTTAAATCACTTCTTGGTCTGCTGCCTTCATACATCTCCTCCTACATGTCTTTGCGTGAGTGCAGCTACAGCGTGCGCTCTCAGGACATGATTACCTGCAGTGTTCCGTCAGTGAGAACTGAACTTGGCAAAAGGGCCTTCTCCTACTCCGCTCCTGCTTCCTGGAATATCTTACAAAAAGATCTGAAGATCTCGACCTTGACCTCTCTAAATGGCTTTAAGAATCTGTTGGAATCCTGGCAAAAACCAATGCAGACATGTTCCTGTTTTTGATTTTCTACATCTGCCTTATAATGTTTTGCTACTTTGATATCTTTGTTTTAACTTGTTAAAAAAAAAATTTCTCTCTTATGTTTGTCTATTGTTGATTGTTCAAGGAAATTCTACTGTTGCTGTTGTCATCATTCTTTAGTTTGTAGACAGGTCTCTCTTGTAAATGAGTCCTCGAGGCTCAATGAGATTAACCTGCCTAAATAAAGGTTGAATGAATTATACAAGCGGGATGCCCCACCGCATCAACAAAACCGAGCGCACTGTCTATTTAACCGAACTGCGCGCACCCCTGCCCCACCCATCTGCACTGATGTAACTCCAAGTTAGCAGAGCGCTAGCTACAAAGCTAAGTGCAATGTCTTCTTTCACACTAACTGGCTCAAAAACGGTCGGGACAAACAGCGCTCAGCTCAGATGTGTCTGTGTCCCTCCCGCTCTAAAACAGTGCACAGTTCAGATGTCTCCGTTCATGCCTTCACCGGTACAGCTTGAATATTGCAGTATAATCCACTGCATGGTGGGATGACGTATTTATGTCATTAAATCAGCATATCATGATATAATTTATTTTCCCAGATGTTTTTTTTTTACTGGAATTATTGTGACCGATACGATATGGCCCAGCCCTACTGCGCAGCCATGGTTCTGAGGCAATAACAAATTCTGGATTAGAACCTTTGGCCCAAACTCTTAATTGGTCCATCTTACATAACAGACTTCTGACATTAATGTACAGGAATTAATGCACATCAGTGAGCAGCAAACAGCCCACCCTGATGCTTTTCCCATCATGGCTGGTGATTTCAACCAAGCAGATTTAAAGAGTGTATTTCCAAAAACATACAGAAACATAAACTTCCCAACAAGAGGCAAAAATACACTGGACCAAGTTTACACCACCATGAAAGGAGCTTACAAGAACCTCCCCCTCCCCCACATTGGCGCTTCTGATCATATCTCACACATTACCACACATCTCACTGATCATTTCTGATCATATCTGATCTGATCATATCTCAGATCATATTTCAGATCATATCTGATCTGATCATATCTCACACATTACCACACAATACAAAGATTTTAACACTGGACTCTGTGTCATCAAACGGGTTATTTACTAAACTCTCGGTCATGTGCTCATTCAGTTTGCACTACTTCTCATATTTGCACTAATGTTTGTATTACATTACTGCCTATAGTCATACTACTGTTTACATTCACTGTTTACATTTATTAATACTGTTTACATTTATTACTACTGTTTACATTTATTACTACTGTTTACATTTACACTACTTTTATATCTACACTACTGCTGATACATATACAGTATTCTCTGACTAGCCTTATTTAAGGATGCCCAATGTGCCTTATGTGCCTTACTGCATATGCCACTTTGCCTCTATACCAACATCAACTACCTCATACATATACTGTGTACATTAACTCATATGCTGCTTTGCCACTCTTTGCAAATGTCAATGCTAGAACCTTCAGTTTATTTTATAGATATACTTTTTATACTTTTTATACTACTATGCAAAAACTCAGGACAGTATTACACTTTTATTATTTCATTTTATGCTTATGTTCATTAAATGTTTAGTGTTTTA
>JBBPBX010058151.1:11723-22195 GCA_038048925.1 Garcialebias charrua
GTTTGGCGAAAAAGTCCGGCTAAACCACATTGTGTGTGTGTGTGTGTGTGTGTGTGTGTATTGTGCAATCAGGTAATATAATCACGCTCTCTGCAGGGGAGTGTTTCCACCCACTCAGGTCCATAATTATATTACACATCACAAGTCCAGCTGATTACAGAAAAAAGTTTAAATAATGGTGTTGTACTTTGTTTTAGCCACACATCATTTATATTATTTCCATAGTAGGCCAATTACAGTGACTCTTATCAAGAAGAGTTTATTTCAAATTAATGTAGTGCAAACGTTATGCTGGCGAATATCACAGATTGTCAGGAGTGCTAGATTTTTTGTATCTGCTGCCAAAGTTTCTTGCAAAGGCATATTTTGTGACTCCTCACTTACTTATTTCTTCTCTTCCACACATCTGTCTGAGCTGCCTCCTGCAAAGTTGCATCATAGATCATTTTGAAGAACTGCATATATAAAACACTGTAATGTCAGCAAAATGTGAACTAAGAAATGTGTTATTTTACCTAAAGTGATAAAAGAAAACACTTTTCCTGCTGCTTCAACAGCAAATACACATGGATGTCAGAAAAGCTGACTGTTTTGTCTGCCAATATAACATGAAATCAAAGTAGGATGTTACCACAAACATTAGACTTCCAGTTTAGATGAAAGCATACATCTCTGCATAAATCCTGTGGTTAGTCAAGGTTTCTGTGACAAAGAGAAGCAACATGAAACAAAGGTGGGAATGCATCCGAATAAGACCCTGTTAGGGATGCAGCAAACTTGTTAACATGTTTATGCTAATTAGCTGTGGTAAAAGTGATGCTATCTCCTCACTTTTATTTTTGCAATTGTTAAAATGTCAGTTTACTGACCAAGAACAGGTTAGCTATTTATTCTGCCTTTAATAATCAGAACTCATTCTCCGAAGAGTTTATTAAAGGGAACTCTATATCATAAATGAATACTTGCCAAATGAGGAAACCAAATGTATCTTTGAAGTTTTATTAAAAAAATAATTAATTGAAAGTAAAATTTTGAAGACCAATAATAGAAATATAAAACACAAACAACAAAGTATAAGAATTTGCTCAACTAGTTTGAAGAAGTTGTTAAGTCGTTACTTAGACTGGGTGGTTCAATCTAAGATAATAAGGCATTAAAGTTCATGCACAACAATCCAGGTGCAAATCCAACAATGTTCAGTCAGGTCATCTGGACGGTTTCTTTTTTTTTTTTTTTTTACTGAGACATTTCATCCTTCTTTTGAAGGATTTCTTCAATCTGAGGAGCCACCCACAAACTAAGTTCCACCACAAACAGCACACTCCCATGGTGGAATTTTTTTTGCAGGCTTGCAAATTTTGCTGGTGCTAAGATGACGTCCGGGGCCCGCCCTCTCCCCCATAAACTCCTCTGAGACAGCAATGCCAAAGTGATTCAAAATACCAAAGTTCATGCTCAATAATCCAGGTACAAATCCATTAATGGATTGGCTCTGGTCATCTGGAAGGCTTATTTTCTTCTTATAATCAATAAGAATTAATCAAGGGTTAATTCTCTTTAAAACAAAAATAATTATTGGGACAGAATTTATTTTGGGTTTTATACACTCATAAAATTACATAATCTTAAACTGTTTGATAAATAGTTTACTTTGGAATTTGGTAAGAGATGATATGTAATGTGACCAGATTAAATTATTTAATACCACTGCACGCCAGGAAATTACATTTACCAAGTTTTAGCAGTTAAAATGGCATAATAGACAGAAAATTGCATTCACTTCATCAGGTTTAGCTCCTCACCAGGTCAGCTCTGCAGACTCAAGTTCACTTATCTTTCCAGGGGGTTGGGGGCTGATTAGACCAGGATACACCACAAGGAGAGGAGTAGCCAGGCCATGATTCAGTGCGCTGCCCAAGGTAGCTGAAAGTCACTGCTACTGCTTCAGGGTCAGTGAGGAGGCAGCTGATGAGAAGGTGTGCAAGATTTCAGCAACCTTCCGCTGGCTTATCTTCAAGCTGAAAATGTAAGTCTTGCAGTGGAAAACACGCTTTAGCTTCTGTAATTTATTAACTCAACCTTTATTTATACAGGTTAGTCTCACTGATCCTCTAGGACTCATTTACGAGAGACACGTTTTAAACAAAAACAGATGAGGTACAAACAAAAATAGACATACATGTAAAAAGTATATGAAATGAAAAGTAAATACAAAGTAGAAGAGACATATAAAACAAAACAAAAAGCAACATTAAAGCAATGTAAAATACTAAAAACAGGAACAAGTCTGCACTCGTTTTTGCCATGAACTTAACAGTTGTTTAATGTCCCTTAGAGAGGTCAAGGTTGACTGCTTCAGATCTTTTTGCAAGATATTCCAGGAAACAGGAGCACAGTAATTAGTGTTTTGAGTTCTAGTTGTAATGGTTTATTTTTGTAACTAATATAGTTTAAACTGTTTAGTTTATTTACTATCTTGTGCTTGGACGACCTTATTTTCCCATGAAGTCTGTGAGTTTGCGAGATCTTTGTCGTTTGTGGGGTTATTGAAATCTTTGTCCTGGTCAAGGGCATGACCTAACAACACCCCCCTGTGGTCATGGGGGACCACACACACAGGTGAGGACGTCCGTTCATGGGCACGAGTTAGGATGCCATTGTTTAGTTTAAGCTGTTTGCGCAGTTTAGAGTAGACAGTACACAAGAACCTTCTAGGTTTCGGCCAACGTTTCTTCTTAGGCTTCGGCCAACGTTTCTTCTTAAGTTTGCCTCTACATCTGCCACCTTCTGTGTAAGTCATGCGCGTCACGACTGTCTGCGCAGTCGCAAGTGTGTCTGACTGGTCAGACTGCGACAAGTCACTGTCGTTGTTGTGTGTGTCATCCCACTTCATGACTGAAGAGGTGCTCTTAGAGTCTGAAAGAACTAAGTCATTTCTGAGTAGTTCTAGATTCAAATCCTCTTGAACCAAGGTTTCATTGAAAGCTTGGTAGATTGCCGATTTATCTGTCCCAAGGGACAGTACAGCGTCTTCGGAGTGGGATCCTTGGATCTCCACACCTTCTTCAACCAGTGGTAGGTAATGTGAGTTTGCAACCTTTTTGTCTGATGAGGGGTCCTCGAAATCTGCAACAATGATGTCCAAGTGACTGTCAGCGTTTGATCGACTGTCATTTTCTGCTCAGATGCCCTTGAACCAAGGTTTCATCAAAAGCTTGGCTGATAGCCGAATTACCTGTCCCAGAGGACAGTACAGCGTCTTTGGTGTGGGATCCTTGGACCTCTCCACCTTCTTCTACCTGTGACAGGTAGTGTTCAGTGAATGCTGAAGGTGTCAGCTCAAAGAGGAGGTTCTTGTGATGGGCCAGAGTCTGGTCCAATTGTTGAGTCTCCTTTGTCTCACCTGTAAATGAAGGTTCACTTACCGGGCTTGTGCTCTCGGTTGGGGATGCCCTTGTGACTTCTGCGGTACCCGCTGTTAGACAGTCAGTGTTCTGACCTTGGGGAGGCACCTCGATTGGCAGTGGATTGCTCACTGTGGCCCACATTGTCTGATCACCATAATTAATAATCGCGTCGAAGCGATTTATAAAATCTTGGCCAACCACAAACGGGAATGCGTCCAGTTCAGACACATATACCAGGTGGTATAGTGACATTTTGCCAATCTGCATGTGAACCATGGCTATAGCTGTCAGGCTTGTTCCCGTCTCTGTGAGTCCCTACAGTTCAATAGCACATTTCACGAAGGGTATTTGCCTGTCAACACCACTAGCGGCGGTCCTTAGCTCCTCAAACAGTTTGGCTGACATGATAGATACGTCTGCACTACAATCCAGGAGTGTTTCTCGCGCGAGGACCCCTTCCAGTGTGATTGGCAGGTAAGCTTTCATAGCCACCCCCCTTTTGATAAGGTTACACAGAAACTGTTTAGGTTTTCTCACAGGTTTCCGTTCACGTGTGACTCTGTCTGTGTAATCTTTGTTACTGTCAGCATCTTGTTGGCTGTCAGCATCGTGACCTTCAGGATGCTTTTGACTATCAGCAATTTGTTTGTTGTCAGCATCTTTAGCAATGTTGATGTTTTTGTTGTCAACAGTCTGCTCTGAGTCTTTGTAAAAGACAGTGTTGCACATCGCTTCACCAGGTTGGACAATGTTGTTTGTGTTATTCTCAATGTTAACACCACTCATTGTACCCTGTCGGTCAGTCTCTGTAACACTTAAATCTTCTAACAAACAACTTACTACCTCAGTCTCTTCAGAGCCCGGAGGCATCGTGCCCTTAATCTGGAGCTTGTGTGACTCTTTGCATGTCTCGAACTTTTCAGTTCGAGGTGCAAGGGCAGGAGGGCCGCGTCACGGGGGTTCCGGTTGGGACCAACCATTGTGCAATGGGTATCGGCGCCCATACATCAACTTCATTCGAACTTCACCCACAGTTAGACCTAGGTCAAAACCTTTACGGTTCGATCTGAACCATCTTGGTTCTCCCAGAGAGCAAACATCTACCTGATGTGGTTCATTACTCGTCTCAGATTTGTCAATCTGAGGTGCAAAAGGAGTAGAGCTCCCTTTAACCTGATTTAAATCACTGTTCCAGCTGGTAGCAACATCACGTTGTTTGTTATTATGAAAATCCTGTTTATTCTCGAACTCTGTAGGAGAGGGAACCTCTTCTATTTTCTGCGAGTGGGATTTGACCTCTTGACCTAGGCGCACCCCTGAGAGTGTCCCGCTTCGCATGTGAGTATCACAAGCATTTACAACACACCGTTTCATCCCTGATTGTCTAAACTGACGTTGTAACTCAAGGCCTTTTTTGAGAAGTTCTCTTTGACATTTGCTCTTCTGCCTTATCAAGACAAGCTTTGCTTTGAGCAGCTCGAAAGCATCAGCTCTTCTTTGCCAGATGAACTTATCAGCCGAGTAAATACGCTTTGAGACAGATCCCCCCTCTGTACGAGGTGCAGGGGTGTCAAAACCTTATGTACCTTCCATCTTTGTTATGAATTTGTGGAAAATCAAGCAAGATGGTTCTTATTTTACTGTGTACAGATAAATCATCACCATTAATGTAGCATTAGGTTAATTAAACAAAATCCGCCCTGTGGTTCATGTGTTTCACCGTGTGAATAAGCACATTATTCATAGGTACCTTATCTCAGGTATTACCTCTCAATGAATCGTAAAGTTAAAATGCCCTTTAGCAGTGTTAACTTTATCTAGAACCTATATTCGAACAACAGCTACTAACCAACCCAAGCCTGATTACTGTTTATTCACACAAACGCCTATAAAAGTGATCTGATTCAAAAGCAATGATTCACTGTAAAATTTTCCTAGGATGCTCCCTCATCATGCCTTAAAAAGATATTTTGCAGTTTCATTGAAACTGAATCTTATTACAGTATTTTCTGGTGTATAGGTCGCACCTGTGTATAGGTCGCATTGTCCAATTATCACCAATAGATTGGAAAAATCCCTAGATAGGTTGCACTGGTGTATAGGTCGCACCTACGTTTAGCTCTGCTGCAAATGTCTGCCACAGGAGCGCACAGCAAGGCTTTTAAGAAGATTAACACTTAAAAACAATTATTTGTTTGATAAAAATTATAGCAAATATATGTCTGAGCTGAACTTTTCCTTAATAAATGAACTTAATTGTGAAATGAGCTGGATTTAAACATTTGTTTCACCGAAAGTGATAACAAGCCATATATAGGTCGCACCTGTGTATAGGTCGCAGGCCATGGAAAAAACATAAAAAGGTGCGACCTATACACCGGAAAATACGGTACATGCGACAGTCAACAAGAGAGAACAAGGACTTCCAGCTTGTTATTTCAAATAAACTTGTATCCAAAATAAACTGGAGTGGGTATGTGCTCAGTAAAACATCCAAGATGTTATATCAAATAAAAATCAGTGATTTTTATTAATTAGTCGACCTGTGACAAGCTCAAAACAAGTTCTGCTATCTTTGTTTTAATTTTCTGTGAAAATCAAGACAAAAGATGCTTCATGTTTGTTATTTTAAACTTTCTCTTTAAAATAAACTGGAAAGCTTGTGTGCACAGAATTACGATAAAAGTGTTAAGTTTTATCACAATGCAGACATGTCTGCATTAATTCTGTGTAACTGTTCTGCTATTAATATTTGATTTTATGTGAAAATCAAATTAAAGGATGCTGTGTGTTCAACATTTCAAACTGTACTCTATTTAAAAACAGGAAAGCTGAAATGTCGAAAAAATTACCGGAAGTAACCAGCAGATGGCAGCAGAGCATATCATATCACAGCGACTGCAATTTCTATTACTGACCGCTATAGAGATGCTGTAGTCACACGTGAGCGTAGCCGTAGCTTAGCCGTTAGTGTACAAAACATCCAACAAACGGATTAAAAGCACCTTACAGAAAGATCTAGAGCCTTTACGTGACAATCTCTAGAACCCCGGTCTTACAACAGACGACTCAATGTGACGAACATCGTTTGGAACAGGTACTATGATTTTTAAACTTTGTTTAAAAGAAAATTGTCGGTCCCATAAACCAGTTGTAGCTCCCGGTGTCACGTGACCTGGTCACAAGGCGTTCGGTAGTCTTACACCAACTACGTTAAAACACCATTTAAAATCTCAAAAACAGCGATTAAACAGGTTTTCAAAGATATTAACGGATAAGCAAGCGTGAAGCTCGTCAGGTCTGGTAACTGAAGTGAAAAACTGATGAGGAGTGGGCCGTCCCACCCTGCATGCATCACCACTTTCAGCGTAACCGACTAAACACAGCAAAGACAAAACATGTAGTTCTTAACCCAAGTGCTCATGGGTAATGTAGTCTTCTATACCTTACGTCTCTCTACGTCATTCACGTTCAAGGACCTCAAGGTCAGTCGGACTCTAGCTTTGAACGGACTTTTTAACGTTCTAACACTTATAAATATCACAAAACACTGCGGTTAAGCAGTCTTCGACGATATTACATGCATAGAAACGAAACAAAACAGACAAACAGTCAGAAATGTGTGAACCAAATGAAATATGACGACCAGGAGTCTACCAGAACCAACGATATTGAACACGACACACAATGGACCAATCACAGCGCTTTATGCAGCCTCAGCTCCGAGAATGCTAACTTAGCTTGCACCAAAGTTCTGGACACTTTTTCACAAAATAAACGCTCAAAACACCACAGAAAAAAATCTGTTTAATGTACCAAAACACATAAAGGCAAGCCCCCGTGCCTCCCTGAGGAAGACAGCACTTCTAACTGTTTAAAACAACGGACTCTCGTCAGAACCGAAGTCGGAACCAACTTATAGTCCGGTCCAAATGCAGCTGAGAGCGGACTCTCCGAACCACAAAGAACCCACATTGTAAACAGAAATAGTACACCGGAGCAGCCCGACAATGTGAAAACAGCACACCACAGTAAACCGCAGATGTAATAAGATAAGAAGAGTGGCGGAAGGGTGACACGGCGGTCACAACAAGGAAAAATGCATGCATTGTGCGACACATTATGAAAACGTCTCACAGACACAGACAAAATTCATCACCAACAGCTTCAAACAGATGTTTAAAATTGAAACAAAAATAATTCCAACGTGAAATGAACCAGACAATGCAACAATAGCAATTCCCAGACACTTCCAGTGTGAATTATCTTTATAAGTCCAAAAACAAGGATAATAACTATGCCAACAACCGTTACAAAAATACAATTTAACAACCGTTCAGAGAATCGGACGAGCCACCAATATGTAATTAAACACTTATAAGGGCACCAATATGTAATTAAACATTGTGCAGTGCCATCACTTGTAAGGGATATAATACTAGTCAGTTTGCTGATTAGTACAATATTCCAGATGAAAGATTTGAGCAGATAAAATCTACACAAATCTATCATCAATATTCACGAGTTCACCCTTTTTCCAGATTAAATTGCTTAAATGTGACTAGACAAAATGTAATTTCACGAGAGACGTCAACTTATGTTGATCCACCATTAGATGAACCTTTTATTGAGAAAATCATAAAAGTACATTAAACATTTGTATCGAGATTAGTTCTGATTTAATAACTACTGTAGACAAGAATTCAAATTGAAACAAACAGACAAGTTAAAGTCTAACTTCCTGCTGACACATTTACTTAAAAGTTTACTGGCTTTGGAAAAATAAGAATAAGGAGGAAGAAATGGAATGAAAGCTAAGTTTTGCAGAAGTTAATTATTTTGAAATGTAACAGGGTGACACTTTTCCCAAACGAGTCCGGCTGGACTCCCCGCACGTTCAGCATACAATCTACGACTCTTTACCTGGTGACGAGCACGTCTCTTGGAAATAAGAACTGAGAAGTTGTGGACACTTAACAGACTGTGTTGTCCAGTAGACGTCCAGTTGCACTTCAGCGCGCTGCGCGTGTATAGCTGATTCAACGATACGAGCAAGAGTGCCTTTCCCGACAGGAACCAGGCCAACGTCCTAACTGGGTTTCAAAATAAAACTTTCAAAAAACAAATTCTTTCAGAACAGGAATGAGTGAGTTACAGCTAAGCTGTGCCGTAACCCTGGCTGATAACGTAGGTCTAATTGACATTTGACCAGAACGTTCAAACCAGTTTCCAGAGAAGAACCAAGTTGTTCAGTTTAGTTCTCCCTTTCACACTCAAGCCAAAACGGGAAGTAAGAGTTTTATATGGAGGGCGGAGTCTGCCCACTTCCTGAATGGTTATTGGCTGTTTTAGAAAGTAAAGGAGGGATTTTTCAGTTCCCATAGTCGGAAGATCTCTGAAGGACAGCAGGAAAACTGTTTAGAGAACCGGCCAGATGGACTAGCCAGCAAAGTGAAATATTATGTCTAGCTTGATAGACAAAACAGAGAAGTTCACTTAAGAGTTTACCCTGAACTGTACCATAGATTTTACAGCACCATCGTACTGAAGAATAAACCAGCAGAAGGGTCAAACTCATGCAAATAACAAATCATCATTAAATGACAAAAGCATACTGTTGATCAGTTCTGAATTAACACAAATTAAAAGGAAGTCTATTTCTGAGTGATTTGTGTTTGTTAATTCAAAAATAAATGCAACAAAAATAGTGTCCACTTGTCTCCTTTAGAGCTCAAGAAAAGTATAACACTCGGGCTGTGTCTCAATTCAGGGGCTGCATCCTCATGAGTGCGCATTTGTCGGCCGCATACGTCATTGCCCCGCGCGGAGGACTGTCCCAATTCGAAGACTCCTCCTCATGCGGCCGAGGAATGCAGCCTACTTCCTGCCGAAATCGAAGGATGCATCCGTGGAACCTTCAAGACGGAGGCTATCCCAGAATTCATAGCGCCAGCAGAGATTTCGCGGGGGGGTGGGACTTTCTGCGTGCAGGGTCGGGGCTGCTGCGTGTTGTTGAGTCATCAGCTCGTTCTGACAACAACCTCAGCGCGAATATTCATTCAACCTTTATTTAGTCATCTCAAACAACCTCAGCTCGAATATATCTCATTAAAATTTTACTACAGAAATGACAAAAAAAAAATGTGTTAGCTGAATATACAGTATATTAGTGTTTCTGACTGTTTTTGAAGAACTGATTACAAATCAGATTATTTTACACGTGCGTAGCAAGGATTTTCTGAGGGGCAATCTTTTAAAACCCAGAGTGGACCTACAAAATGCAAGTTGTCCAGTAGCTCAATTGGTTAATCAACCTGCGGTTGGCGCAGAGATACTTTTCTCGAAGCTGGTTCGAATCTCACTCGGTACGGTTAAAACTTATTTTACGTTTGTCTTTTATTGGATAAAAAAAAGGAGTTTCACAAACTCCTTCCTTTTAATCTCAGTCCTCATTTTTTTATCCAATAAAAGACAAACGTAAAATAAGTTTTAACCGTACCGAGTGAGATTCGAACCAGCTTCGAGAAAAGTATCTCTGCGCCAACCGCAGGTTGATTAACCAATTGAGCTACTGGACAACTTGCATTTCATAGGTCCACTCTGGGTTTTAACAGATCGCCCCTTATAAGCTGATTTGTAATCAGTTCTTAACAAACAGTAAACTCAGAAACACTAATATATATACATGTATTCAGCTAACTAATACTGTATATTTTAGCGGCGTCCCTTCTCTTTCCACACACACCAAGCGCGCACACAAGAACTTCCCACCCACTTCAAGAGAACGCCCCACCCACTTCAAGGCCGGCAAACCTGAAGGCTAGGCGTCCCATTTCAGCAGTTTTGCTCAGCCCACCCGGTCTTGTGTGTGCGTGGCCTACTCGGCCCAGCTAGGTTGGGTCCTCATGAGGACGCAGCCCCTGAATTGAGACGCAGCCTCAGAGTTTCAGAGAGATGTGAAGAGGTTTAAATCCAGTAACGGACATGAGGTGCTGTATCACTACACATACATACATACATACATACATACATACATACATACATACATACATACGTACATACATA
>JBBPBX010058153.1:0-22195 GCA_038048925.1 Garcialebias charrua
AATGAATTGATAAATAAAACTGATCTTGAGATGCTCAAGCAACAAATTGCTGATCTCAGCATTCAGGTGAAGAGCATTGTATCAGAGGACCAGAAGTCAAAACAACCTAAGCAAAAAGCAAAGTCTGTTCCTTTAAGTGTCACACATGAAGCCCATGTGGTGAAACCAAAAACAGCCAGTCAGCACCCCTCCACATTTAAAGCAAATGGCAGACCACGTCCTTGGTATTGTTTCCAATGTGGAGAGGATGGCCACGTTGTTTCAGTTTGTGATAAAGCACCAAATCCTTCCCTTGTAGCAGCTAAGAAAAAACAGCTGAGAGAAAAGCAGGCTGCTTGGGATGCTTCTCAATGTGAGACACATTTAAACTAGTGTCTGCTCCCATAGAGGGACATATGAGAGCAAAGTCACAAAACTCCAGTCCCAAAACCATGAGATGTGCAGTTAAGAGTGTTGAAGTAGAAGGGTCAAAATTGCCACATGGCCTTGTGGGAACTAAAACCACAGCTAAAGTATCCATTGTAGGGAAAGACACCAACTGTCTTCTGGACACAGGTTCACAAGTCACAACTGTGCCCCTGTCCTTTTATGAAGAACACCTTTCTGATCTGACCATTAATTCTTTAAATGATTTGCTTGAAGTGGAGAGTGCTAATGGCCAGTTTGTTCCCTATTTAGGATATATTGAACTTACTATCACCTTTCCTAAAGAGTTTGTTGGCTCTGATATGGAAATTAACACTCTGGCCTTGGTTATTCCTCACCTCCGCTCTGCAGCTAATGAACAGGTGCTTATAGGCACAAACACACTTGACGTTCTTTATGCTGCTTACCAGAAACTTTCATCTTTTCAGCCTTTAATGAATGGATATCAGGCTGTTCTCAAAATACTTGAGATACGACAAAGGGAGTCTAATTACAACAGCCTTGGTCATGCAAAGCTAATAGGCCGGCTGCCTAAAGTTGTTCCTGCAAGACAGACTGCTGTTGTTAAAGCTTTGGTTCATGTTGATCGTTTCAACATTCAACATATGAATTCAACATTCATAGCTCATCCTTAAACTGGACAGTCTGGGGCTGAACACCTCAATGTGTAACTGGCTGCTAGACTTCCTGACCGGGAGACCACAGACAGTACGGATCGGGAGTAACACATCTAGCACCATCACATTGAACACAGGGGCCCCACAAGGATGTGTGCTGAGCCCCCTTCTATTCACCCTGCTAACACACGACTGCACACCATCGTACAGCTCCAACCACTTCATCAAGTTTGCGGACGACACAACAGTGGTAGGTCTCATCAGCAACAACGATGAGACGGACTACAGGAACGAGGTGAGCCGCCTGGCCTTGTGGTGCGGACACAACAATCTCACTCTCAACGTGGAGAAGACAAAGGAGATTGTTGTGGACTTCAGGAAGAGGGATGCCCAACATCCCCTCTGACCATCAACAGCACCGCAGTGGAGAGAGTAGACAGCACCAAGTTCCTGGGAGTGCACGTCTCAAAGGACCTGTCCTGGAGCAGGAACACTGCAGCACTGGCAAAGAAGGCTCACCAGCGTCTCTACTTTCTCCGCAAGCTGAAAAGGGCTGGAGCTTCAACCCCCATCATGAGCACCTTCTACAGAGGTGCCATAGAAAGTGTCCTGACCAGCTGCATCACTGTGTGGTTTGGTGCATGTACTGCATCCTGCCGCAAGAGCCTCCAGCGCATTGTGAGAGCAGCTGAGAAGATCGTGGGCACCTCCTTGCCCTCACTGCAGGACTTACACAGCAAACGCCTCACTCGGAAAGCCCACCGCATGGCAGGTGATCCCACACACCCACTACACAGCTGCTTCAGACTGCTGCCATCAGGGAGGAGACTGAGGAGTCTCCAGGCTCGAACCAGCAGACTGAGAGACAGCTCTGTTCATCAGGCAGTCAGAATGCTAAACACTCTGCCTGCTCTGCCTCCCCTCCCATTTGAACTGCCTTAACACTAAAACTTTCTCACATATTATCACTCAACACAAAGTTTTTAACACTAGACTCTGTGTCACCAAACGGGTTTTCACTAAACTCTCGGTCATGTGCTCATACAGTTTGCACTACTTCTCATACTTGCACTAATGTCTGTATTACATCACTGCCTATAATCATAATACTGTTTACATTCTCTGTTTACATTTATTAATACTGTTTACTTTTATTACTACTGCTTACATGTAATTACTACTGTTTACATTTATTTACACTACTCTAATATCTACACCACTGCTGGTACATATACAGTGTGCTCTGAACGGTCTTATTTAGGGATGCCCAATGTGCCTTACTGCATATGCCACTTTTTGCCTCTACAACAACATCAACTACTACCTCATACATATACTGTGTACATTGACTCATACGCTGCTTTGCCACTTTGCAAATGTCAATGCTAGAAACCTTTAGTTTATTTTAGTTATACTTTTTATACTCTTTTTTTATACCACTATGCAAAAAAACTCAGGACAGTGTTAGTTTTACTATTTTATGCTTATGTCTATTATTATATGTTTCAGTGTTTCAATGTTTAGATGTTTACTGTTGCACCGAGGGACTGAGAGAAACGCAATTTCGGTCCTGTGTATGTCCTGCACTGTACATATTGCAGATCTGACAATAAAGTTGACTTTGACTTTGACTTTGAAAGAGATGTCATTCTTGAGGAACCATCAGCTTCTTCTCTGCCCAATGGTTTATTGGTTTCAGCGACTGTAGTGACTTTACCGAGCAAACGCTCATGTCATATTCCTGTCGTACTAAGAAATGACACCAATCATGACATTGTCATTCCCCCCAACACTATTGTGGCAGATGTTAATGCTATAGTACAAGTGTTACACAAAGAACATGCTGTCAGTGAAGCAGATTGTTCTCAGTTTCCAGCAACATCGTCCCAAGAGCTAAGCTTTGATTTTGGAGATTCACCTTTATCCACTGAATGGAAAGAGCGAATAACAAAAATGTTAAACACCATGCCAAATGTTTTTTCTCAGAATGATCTGGATTTTGGCCATACTGATAAAGTGAAACACAGAATCAAGCTTGGTGATGAGACGCCTTTTAAGCAAAGAACCCGTCCAATACACCCTAACGATGTGGATGCTGTGAGACAGCATCTACAGGAACTCTTATGCCTCTTTTCCACCGCTCGGCTCGGCTCGGGTTGGATCGGCTCAGGTCGGCTCAGTTCGGGTCGGGTCACATCTATGTTCTGTTTCCACAGCTTTTTTGTACCCCTTCTGTGGGCGGGGTCCAGAATCCTACTCGTCTTACCACATGGTGGCAGTAGTGTTCCTCAAGCTATTTACTACAGTACTAGCCACCACTAGAAGAAGAACACAATAAAGACTTTGTTTCACATATTATCAATTCTATCAAAAACCACAAAGCTGATATTTTTCAAAAAAATCTAGTGTGATCACAACATGTTCATATACGAAATGTATCCTGTTGGAGTTATTTGAAATAAAATTCAATGTTTTATAGACATAAATGTGTCAACCTACGTCCATTATTTTCTACTTTGTTTCACATATTATCAATTCTATCAAAAACCACAAAGCTGATATTTTTCAAAAAAATCTAGTGTGATCACAACATGTTCATATACGAAATGTATCCTGTTGGAGTTATTTGAAATAAAATTCAATGTTTTATAGACATAAATGTGTCAACCTACGTCCATTATTTTCTACTTTGTTTCACATATTATCAATTCTATCAAAAACCACAAAGCTGATATTTTTCAAAAAAATCTAGTGTGATCACAACATATTCATACACGAAATGTATCCTGTTGGAGTTATTTGAAATAAAATTCAATGTTTTATAGACATAAATGTGTCAACCTACGTCCATTATTTTCTACTTTGTATCACATATTATCAATTCTATCAAAAACCACAAAGCTGATATTTTTCAAAAAAATCTAGTGTGATCACAACATATTCATACACGAAATGTATCCTGTTGGAGTTATTTGAAATAAAATTCGAATTTTTATAATTTATTTTCGTTGTGCAAACACAGGTTTTGGAAAAAGTCAAAGCGAAACTACTTTAAATGCAGCACATTTGACCATACGTGACAATATTAAAGCGTGGTTAAGCTCAGGAGCCCTCGTACTATTAAAGTCAGCTATGAAATATATTTTATATCTGTTCATTGAGCTACATTTAAAGACATAAAGCCGCCCGCGCGCCGCGTGTTACTCGTGGCGAAACTACTTTTTAAAATCGTGCAGTTTTGAGCAGTACGTGATTTTATTAAGGACACGTTCAGCTGAAGACCCATCTTTGCTATAAATTTAAAAAATAACAATTGTTTTTACCGTGTTATTCATGTAAAAGTCCTGCCGTGATAGCTTCCCTCGCTTCCGTAAAAACAGCTCTCGTCTCCTCCTCCCTCCTTCCGGAGCGGGTGAGCTCGCTTCAGTACACCTCTGAAAGCAGCCCGAAAATCTCAGGAAATCTCGCGCGGCTCCGCTCGGAATAGCCGGTGGGAAAGGATGAAAGGGGGTCTCTGCGACGCACATATGACGTAACATCCGACCCGAGCCGACCGGTGGAAAAGGGGCATAAGATTCTGGAGTTATCCGGGAATCTGAGTCTCCATTCGCTTCCCCAATCGTTGTGGTTCGCAAAAAGAATGGTTCTGTCCGTCTGTGTGTGGACTACCGAAAGTTGAATATACAGACCATTAAGGATGCCTATGCTCTTCCCAAACTGGAAGATGCTTTCACTGCACTTGCTGGTTCTAAGTGGTTCTCCGTCCTAGACCTCAAGTCAGGTTACTACCAGGTCGAAGTGGAAGAGGCAGACAAGCACAAGACCGCATTTGTGTGTCCAGTTGGATTCTGGGAATTTAACAGGATGCCTCAAGGAATAACTAATGCGCCTTCAACCTTCCAAAGACTGATGGAAAAATGTGTTGGCGATATGAACCTAAAAGAAGTTTTAGTGTTCATTGATGACCTGATTATTTTCTCATCATCATTGGAAGAACATGAACAGCGTTTACAGCGTGTCCTTGGACGGCTGATGACATATGGTTTGAAACTGGCGCCAGAAAAGTGCAAATTTTTCCAAACGTCAGTAAAATATCTTGGCCACATTGTGTCTGAGAGAGGAGTCGAAACCGACCCCGAGAAAGTTCAGGCCTTAAAGACCTGGCCGATCCCCACAAATCTTAAAGAGCTCCAATCCTTTTTAGGGTTTGCTGGATACTACCGACGGTTCATTCAGGGGTACTCTACTACTGTAAAGCCACTTAATGAACTAACTTCCGGTTATCCACCATTTAGAAAGTTGAACAAGAGACAGAAAATAAATCCTAACTTAGACTATCGCAACCCAAAGGAGTCCTTTGGTCAGCGGTGGACGTCCCAATGTCAGGAAGCCTTTGATGACATAATAAGTAAGCTAACATCAGCTCCAGTCTTGGGATTTGCAGACCCCCAGCTTCCGTATGTCCTCCATACAGATGCCAGCACTGTTGGCCTTGGGGCTGCATTATATCAGGTTCAAGATGGTCAATCTCGAGTCATAGCTTTTGCAAGTCGAGGTCTTTCAAAAAGCGAGAGAAAGTACCCAGCTCATAAGCTTGAATTCTTGGCCCTTAAGTGGGCAGTCACAGAAAAGTTTTCTGATTACCTATATGGTACAGACTTCACAGTAGTGACTGACAGCAACCCACTTACATATATTTTAACATCCGCGAAGCTTGATGCGACAGGGTACAGGTGGTTGTCCAGTCTTTCTACTTACTCATTCAGTCTTCAGTACAGAGCGGGAAAGCAAAATTTAGATGCAGATGCACTCTCTCGCCGACCTCACGATCCACCCAAGGATGATTATGCATCCAAGAAAGAAAGTGAGAGAATCCGGCAGTTCACACTGTACCATCTGAGCCATCCTCACAGTCCAGAAACCGTTCCCCAGGAGGTGATTAAGGCAATATGTGAACGTCATATGGTCACTTCAGCAGGGACTGATGTTCAAGCCACCACTCCTGGGTTGACATTAGTTGAATCCCTCACTCACCAGTCCACAGCTATTCCCGACTGCTTCCAGCAGGAGCAGGTGGATGGATCCCCTCTTGTCCATTCATTTTCAGAAGCAGAGTTGAGGCAAAAACAAGCACTAGATCCTGCTATCAATGCAGTCATTGTACTATTGGAGACTGGTGAAACTCCATTCCCCAGCCTTAGGTTGGAGTTACGAGAACTACCCTTGTTACTTAGAGAGTTGTCTCGGTTGGAGGTGCAGAATGGAGTGCTCTATTGTAAGCGACAAGATGGTCAAAACATCTCATATCAGCTTGTGCTTCCTGAAGAACTAAGAGCTACAGCACTTAAGAGTCTTCATCATGATATGGGCCATCTTGGAGTCGAACGAACAGTAGAATTGGCAAGAACCAGATTTTACTGGCCGAAAATGTACATGACCATAGAGAAAATGGTTAAAGCCTGTGAGCGATGTATTCGCCGAAAAACACCTCCAGAAAAAGCCGCACCACTAATGAACATTAAAACCTACCGACCTCTTGAACTGGTGTGCATTGACTTTTTATCAATAGAGCCAGACCGCTCAAATACAAAGGATGTTCTTGTAATAACCGATCATTTTACAAAATATGCATTGGCTATACCAACTCCAAACCAGCGAGCACAGACTGTAGCGAAGTGTCTCTGGGAAAATTTCATGGTTCATTATGGTTTTCCTGAAAAGCTCCTTAGCGATCAGGGTGCTGATTTCGAATCACAAACCATTAAGGAACTCTGTAAACTTATTGGCATCAGGAAAGTGCGCACAACTCCATACCATCCCAGGGGAAATCCGGTTGAAAGATTTAATCGCACTCTTCTTCAGATGCTTGGAACACTTGACAAGTCAGATAAACTCCGCTGGAAAGACTTTGTCAAACCTCTGGTACATGCTTATAATTGTACAAAGAGTGACGTGACTGGATTTTCTCCGTACGAATTAATGTTTGGGAGACAGCCCAGACTACCCATTGACTTGATCTTCAGATTGCCCACCAATGCCAGTAAGCCGACTCATTCCCAGTATGTTGGCAGTTTAAAATCAAGGTTGGAAGAAAGTTACCGTATTGCTACTAGTAATGCAGCAAAGAATGCCAGTCGCAATAAAGCCAGATTTGACCGGCGAGTGATTGAATCAACATTGCAGACAGGAGACAGAGTTCTCGTACGAAATGTGAAGCTGCGTGGAAAACACAAATTGGCAGATAAGTGGGAGGAGGATGTTTATATTGTCCTCAAGCAAGCTGGAGAAATGCCAGTTTACACAGTCAAGCCGGAAAGTAAAGATGGACCAGTGCGGACTCTACACAGAGATTTGCTTCTGCCATGTGGATTCCTGTCAGCAGCTGCAGAACCTGAAGCAGTCAAACCTCATCCAAACAAGAGACCCAGAACAAGACAATGTCCAGTCGTCGAGAGTGAAGAGGAGATCATCTCAGATTTGGATGATGTACCTGATTGGACATTCTTCCCGCGTATTACATCAAAAACCGATACATATGTTGTAGTACCTGAAAGTGTCAACTCACCTGAAAGTGTCAACTCACCTGAAAGTGTCAACTCACCTGAAAGTGTCAACTCACCTGAAAGTGTCAACTCACCTGAAAATGTCAACTCACCTGAAAATGTCAACTCACCAGAAAATGTCAACTTACCTGAACATGACAACCTACCTGAACAAGACAGATTATCTGAAGCAGACGTTATACCTGAACTGAATTCAGTTAACGGATCCCCCCAGTGTTTGGACTTTCAACAGTCAGAGGAAACTCCCCCAGATAATGAGATTAGTTCAAATGCAGCATGTGATGACAGGTGTTGTGATACAAATGCACCTGTTACTGCCCAGCCTGAGCCCTCACAGTTTCAGACTGATGGACTGCAAGATGCTGAAACATTTCTTCGTCGCTCTCAAAGAGTGCACACAAAGCCGAAGAGATTAGATTATGTGACACTAGGAAATCCGTTGATAATGGTGGTAAATTCTCTTTTCCAAGGTCTTAGTGAGGCATTGATTAGCTCCCTGAATGGTTTTGAGAATGTATCCCATAATTCCGTCAGGCATGTGTAAGCCGTGTCACATCCGTGCCACATTGCAGATGCCCAGGGACGGGCATACCCTTCAGAGGGGAGGGTGTAACCCATATAAAAAATGGGTACCGTCTTTTTAAGAAACAGAGGTTAAGGAAGCTAGGTAGTCTACCTAGCCAATAGGAAGTTTTGTTTCCAGTGTGCATAAACCAATCAGAAAGCAGACTGACGCAGTAGGTTCCGCCCATTTTTTTCCCGCTTCTGAAGCCGGATTGGTGTTGCGTCAGAGACCCACCAACGGTAGGAGATTGTCAAGCCGTGCAGCTTGACGGTCTGTGTGTTAAAACGGTTGAAAAAGGGATATGAACTTGAACAAAACCCTTTTTTAGACAGAATTGCTGTTTATCTTCGGACTTCTAAGCTGGAAGTTGTGAAGTGAGAAAAAAAAAGACTGAACTTCAGTTTTCTGTCGAGCACTGTTAGTTTTCTTTGAAGTTCATCTCGTTCTCCGTTCAGCTGAAGGTAAAGACTATGGTGTATTCTCACTTTATTCACAATGAAAGCTCATATTATTGAGGTTAAAACATGAAAAATATGCCTTGTTATATTATCTAGTGCTCCACGTTCCGGACTGAAAGCCACCATAAGTGTTGCCCAAACGTGTCGCATTGAGATCGGTGAGCATATTTTATGTGCCTTTCATTTGGGTTTTTATTGTGTTTATCACATTTTGTTGAAAAATTGTGTTTATTTGAACTATTTAATTAGTCAAATGTAAACTTTTATTTATTTTGGGTAAAATGTAATGTGTATTGTGTTTGAAAAAATGTTTTTGCAATTTATAAAAAAGTAAATTGACAATGTAGTGAAATACTGCATTGAGGAGTGAAATACTGCATTGAGGAGTGAAATACTGCATTGAAGTAAAATAATTGTTTCATAGCAAATTTGAGCAATTAAATAACAAATTGATGTAAAATATGATGTTTATAGAAACATGATTTAAGGATTAAAGCTAGAACAGCTTAATAAAATTCTATTATTCTGCTGATCCTGTTTTTGACAGGTCAGGTTTTTTTTTATACACTGGATTGTTCCTGAGGTGGATTCCTCCTGTGACTTTGATGGCGAGCTTCCCACCTGGACTTAGAAAGAACTGGATCCCTTCTTTTCCATTTGGAGTCCTGCTGCACCCTGCGGTGTGGTAGGCTGTATCACTCTCATCTTCACACACATTTGGTTATGTGAACATTGACTGACATTGTTTATTTTTATTGTTTCATCCTGGACTTTTGAACAATACTTTTTGGACCAGTATTTATTTATTTATTTATTTATTTATTTATTTATTTATTTATTTATTTATGACATCGTAACAAACTGCTGTGTAGGAGAATTTCCTTATGTGAATGGTGTTGAGTTGAACCTAGATTGGAACTGAAATTGATTAATCTGTTTTCCATTAATTTAGAATTCAGATTACCAGGGTGCACCCGAAAGATTTAAAGATAAGAATTAGCACTAGGCCTAGTAGTTGTATTATTTATTGTATTTTATTGTGTGTAATTTTATTTTCTTAATTGTTGTGTCCTGTACAGCTGTTGTCAATTTCAAGGTTTATATTACTAAAGTCAGTTGTTATTTAAACTCACCCAACTGCCTATGTGTGTCATTTAAACACTCCACAGTGCTCCAGTAGTCGAACCTATTGGCCCATTCAATTAAAAATATATATGTATACAGTATTTCTTCTCATATGTGTTACAAATGCAGTTCAAGCATTATCAGCGACAAATTGAAATATAAAATACATAAAGATAACAAAATGCAAAATGATAAAAATACATTTAGTAGAGTTAATGATAAGCTAGTCTTAAGAATATGCTGGTGAAGATTCTCAGTCATCCAGGACATGATAAATCAAAAAGGTCTTACTGAATTGAACGCCTTTTTGATTTAGTCTTAAGAAATGGATTTTCAGGGCAGTCTTGAACAGAGAAAGGAGGTGATGTTTTGAAGGTCTGGCGGTAGAGCGTTCCAGAGGTGAGGGGCAGAGCAGGTGAAGGCCCTGCTCCCCATGGTGGAGAGGCGGGCAGAGGGTACATGGAGATGTAGCGAAGAGGAGGATCTGAGAGAGCGTGATGGGATGGAGATTTGTAGGAGGTCAGATAGATAAGGAGGGGCAAGGTTGTGGATAGATTTGAACGTGAGGAGTAGAATTTTGAAGATGATGCGTGATTTAACCGGGAGCCAGTGGAGCTGCTGCAGGACAGGAGTGATGTGGTTATAGTAGGAGGTTTGAGTGATGACACGGGCAGCTGAGTTCTGGACCATCTGTAACTTGTGGAGAGATTTGTTGGGGAGGCCATAGAGAAGGGAGTTGCAGTAATCGATACGGGAAGTCACAAGACTGTGCACCAGGATGGCTGTGGAGCGGGGTGTGAGAGAAGGACGGAGACGGTTAATATTACGGAGGTGGAAATAGGCAGACCGAGTAATATTGTTGATGTGTGAAGTGAAGGAGAGAGTGGTGTCGAGGATGACACCGAGGCTCTTGACCTGAGGGGAGGGGGATAGCAGAGAGTTGTTAAGGGGGACGAGAAGATGTTCTGATTTTGAAATAGAGTTTTTGGTACCAACAAGAATGATTTCTGTTTTGTTACTGTTTAGTTGAAGGAAATTGTTAGAAAACCAGTGATTTAGCTCATTGAGACAGTCGGTGAGGATGGAGGGTGGGTGGAGTTAGGTTTTGATGACAAGTAGAGCTGTGTGTCATCAGCATAACAGTGGAAATGGACGCCGTATTTGCGGAAGATGTGACCTAGAGGAAGGAGGTAAATGATGAAGAGGAGGGGTCCGAGGACAGAGCCTTGGGGGACACCCGTGGAGACAGGGGAAGACTGGGAGCGGAAGGATTTAAGCTGAATGAATTGAGTGCGGTCAGAGAGATAGGAGTTGAACCAGTCTAACGGGGTACCTGAGATGCCAATGGAGGTTAGTCTGTTGAGGAGGATAGAATGACAGATGGTGTCGAAGGCAGAACTTAGATCAAGAAGAATGAGGATGGACAGAAGACCAGAGTCAGCAGCAAGAAGAAGGTCGTTAGTAATTTTTACTAGAGCTGTTTCGGTGCTATGGTGGGGGCGAAATCCAGATTGAAACTCTTCATAAATGTTGTTGTTGGACAGGTGAGAGTGAAGTTGACTAGCAACAGTTTTTTCAAGAATCTTGGAGATGAAGGGCAGATTGGAGATCGGACGAAGATTACTGAAGTTGGTGAAGTCAAGACCTGGTTTCTTGATGATGGGGGTGATGGCAGCAGATTTGAAGGCTGTGGGAACAATGCCAGAGGTCAGGGAGGAGTGGATGATATTAGTGATGATAGGGAGCAGAGACGGGAGACAGGATTTAACAAGAACTGTGGGAAATGGGTCAAGTTGACAGGATGAGGACTTGGACTTGCTGATAATGTCAGCAATGTCATCAGCAGAGGGGAGGGAGAAGACAGAGAAAGGGAGGGAGGGAGGGGGGAGTTCAACAAGGATGCTGGGGGCAGTATTTGGTCCAAGGTGTTTATGAATTGAAATAATCTTTTCATTGAAATATGACATCAGGGAGTTGCAAAATTCTGTGGAAACCATGTGAGAGGGTAGAGAGTTAGGAGATGAGACAGAACGGTGAAGGAGAGAGAACAATGTTTTTGAATTACCAACATTGGAACTGATGATGTCAGAGAAGTAGCTGGATTTGGCTTGAGAAATACTGTTCTTGTAATGGATGAGGTGGTTTGCATAAAGTTCCTTGTGAATTGTGAGACCGGATTTTTTATAAAGACGCTCTAGCCGCCGACCTTTGGTTTTCAGGGAGCGGAGTTCTGGAGTGAACCAGGGTGCAGAGTTGGAGAAGGAAACAGTCCGGGTTTTCAGGGGAGCAACAGAGTTAAGGATGTTGGTGAGGCTTGTGTTGTATAATGTGACAAGATCATCTGGGTTGGAGGAGTTGAAAGTGGAGAGGGTATTATTAATATGAGATAAAAGAGTGTCATGGTTGATATTCTTGATATTACGGAAGGAAAGAGTGCGTTGAGGTTTCTCTGAGGAAAATTTAAGATTGACATTGAATGAAATCATCAGGTGATCAGTAAATGGAAGTTCATCAGAAGAACAGTTAAGAGGAGAAAGTCCGGTGAGTGGATTTTTCCCTTCCCTCTTCCCAAGTGTGTTAGTCTGGTCTGATCAGCCAGATATTAAGTCCCCTTTGTTTGCTGTGTGACAGGTCAGTTTATTTTTGCCTTGAGCAGTTGGTTTGAAAGTTTGTTAAGTTACCCCTGATTTTGGTTTATGTCAGTTTTTTTTCTTAATTTGACCTCATTTATGGGCCCTGTAACAAATCAGTTTGAATTTTGTTATTTTTGGGAATAAACCCTTTTTTTGTTTTTTGTTTTACTACTGTGTCTTCATGCTTGACTGTGGTAGCTCAGTGGTCTGTGGTTGTATCAGGAAGGGCATTCGGCGTAAAAAGTAAATTGCCAAGTACTGTATTAGTACAAGTTAGTTCACTGTGGCGACCCCTGAAAAAGGGAGCAGTCAAAAAAAAGAAATTTAAAAAAGGCTAGCTGAAAAGTGCACACTTAAAAGTGTCAAAATGTTGACACTTTTAACTTTAAGCTTGTAAAGTAAACTTGATAAGTAAGCTTTAAGCTTTTTTTATCACATCATGCTGATCTGTTTCTTGTTGCTGTGTTCATTCGTGACCATCTGCTCATACAGACTCATGTTCGTGCTGCTGTTTGTAATGATGTTTTTCTACATTAGTGCCTAGTGTATTTTTTAGTTGATGTTTTTCTTAGTTCATATCTTAGATGTTATTACTTTTTTTCTTTTACTTTTTATTGTTGAATGTAACTGGAACCCTGTGTACATAATCTCGTTTCATCACATGTACCACATGCGGTGCAAATGGCAATAAAGATTCTCTGACTCTGACTCTCTGATTCTGACTTTAAGCTAAGCTAGGGCCAGATGTAAGTGCCAGATGTGGGCCACATTTGGCCCAGACCAATTTTGCTATATGTTTGTTTATGTTTATTAAATTTGTTCATTTTTTTTTTTACAAAAGAAACACAATACAATACAATCCCATAAATGATAACGTACAAAAATATAAAAAAATGAAAGGTAGCAGAAAGAATAAATCTTATTATATCTGCCCCTTTTTTCAAAAAATCAGATTAAACAATAATAATCTTCCACCAACAGTACAAAATGACTAACTCTTTCTAATTTTCTAACTAATACAATACACATTACGTCATTTCATATTTTTTTTTAACAAATTCATTTTGATCATTTTCTTAAATGTAAACATTGACTTGGCATTTTTAACTACATTCTCCAAGCCATTCCATAATCTAATTCCCTGGATTGAGGTAGAACGTCCCTTCAAACTAGTTCTGAATTGTGGTTTTACACAGAAATATAAGGCTGTAGAGTAAAACATTAGTTCCTCTTGTTTACTTCTGTAACACAGGCCTGTATTAACCTGTCTGCTAAATGATCAGTCCTGTTGTAGAAACCGAGTCACAGTACATACTGAGACAGAATTGCACCTTCGACTTTTCCTCTGCACCACCGTCTCAGTGCTCCTCATTTCAATTAACTATAATAATCTCGCTGTTTTTGTTTGTAGTTCATCTTTCCTGTTTGTTTGTTAAAATTATACAGTGAACCCCAGAGAATAATGTATGAAGGTAATGTCTGCGAGAAGCCGGACATTCCCACGGCTCGTGAACGCACCGCGGCCCCCCCAGCAGAAGGAGCAGAACAGCAACATGGCGACCCCAGCAGCGGCAGAGATGCTGTCCTCTCCTCGACGTTTATTGTGTGTGTTAGTGCTCGTGCTGTCTGGAGTAGAGTCGTCGACTCTCCACCTCCCCCCGGAGCAGCGACACATGCTCCCGCAGAACACAGGCTTTTCCACCGTTACAGCAAATGAAGGTTTGTGGGTCGCAGGTGGAGCCGCCGCCGCGGCGCCCGCGCTGCCTCTGGCCGCTCACAGCGCCTCTCCAGCGGCGTCGGGCTCCGGCGCACACCCGCTGCATCGAAGCCGCCGGAGCTCTGGCACGTCGGTCATGCCGAAGGTTTACGGCCAGGTAACGTGTTAAACACTGTGCATCACCTCAACCTGTCTGTGGCGGGCGAGCATGTCTGGTGATGGGTGATCAAAAAGCTCTGTTTGTTTTCAATCGGTGCACCTTAAAGATAAGCTGCAGGATGTGCTCGTTTCTTCAGCTGCAGGAGTCATGTATGTGCTCGTTTCTTCAGCTGCTGTCTTCCATGTTAGAGCGCAGGGACATGCATGTGACACATGTCAGCCCACAGACCTGCAGCCACTGACAGCTGCTCTGTCAAAGGATGGACTCAGAAAACCAGCTTCTTCTTCTTTCGGCTTTTCCCTTTTCAGGGGTCTCCACAGCGAGTCATCCTCCTCCACCTCACTCTGTCCTCTGCATCCTCTGTCCTCACTCCAACTACCTTCATGTCCTCTCTACTGCATCCATATATCTCCTCTGTGTCTTTTTCCTGGCAGCTGCATTTCTAACATCCTTCTACCAATATACCCACTGTCCCTCCTCTGGAGTCAAAGTCAACTTTATTGTCAGAACTGCAATATGTACAGGACATACACAGGACCGAAATTGCGTTTCTCTCAGTCCCTCGGTGCAACAGTAACCATCTAAACACTAAACACTAAAACATTTAATAAACATAAGCATAAAATAGTAAAAGTGTAACACTGTCCTGAGTTTTTTCATAATAGTATAAAAGTATGAAAATTTACACCAACACTGAAACACCAAACACCCCTAAAACACCAAACACCCAATGAACATAAGCATAAAATGAAATAATAAAAGTGTAATACTGTCCTGAGTTTTTGCATAGTAGTATAAAAAGTATATCTATAAAATAAACTGAAGGTTCTAGCATTGACATTTGCAAAGAGTGGCACAGCAGCATATGAGTTAATGTACACAGTATATGTATGAGGTAGTTGATGTTGGTATAGAGGCAAAGTGGCATATGCAGTAAGGCACATAAGGCACATTTGGCATCCTTAGATAAGGCTAGTCAGAGAATGCTGTATATGTATCTGCAGTAGTGTAGATAAAAGTAGTGTAAATGTAAACAGTAGTAATAAATGTAAAGCAGTAGTAATAAATGTAAACCGTATTAATAAATGTAAACAGTGAATGTAAACAGTAGTATGACTATAGGCAGTAATGTAATACAAACATTAGTGCAAATATGAGAAGTAGTGCAAACTGAATGAGCATGTCCAAACACACTGTCCCTCCTCTGGACATGTCCAAACCATCTCAGTCTGGCCTCCCTAACTTTATCTCCCAGTTGTTCAACAGACTCAGAAAACCAGATTATATATCTACAGTATATATAATATCTCACACACTCTCTGTCACATATATAATATGAAAGAGAGAGAACAATACTGCACATTTTTCTAAAGAGGACACTGAGTGTAGCTGCGGTGGCTCAGTGGTCTGAGTGGTCAGCCCAGAGGTTGTGGGCTTGAGCTCAGTCTGCATCATGAAGGCCATCTGGCATAAAACCATTTGACCGAAGCACTGTTTCCCACAAGTTCATGAGCTGTGGTAACACCTGAAGAAGGGAGCAGCTGATCAAAAGTTTAAGAGCTAAAAGCTAAGTACAGTACTGTAAAATGAGCAAAACAGGAACTAAAAGCTAAAGCTTGTGTAGCAGCATGGGCGTAGCCAGGATTTCATGAGGGGCGGTTCGTTTAAAGGAAAAGTGGACCTTGAAAGAGCAACACGCCTCGGTGGTTCACTGGAAACGCGTCGGGTTACCGCTCCAAACCTTATCTCGACTCGGGTTCGATCCTCACTTGGTCGAACTTATTTTACGTTCGTCTTTTATTGGATAAAAAAAGGAGTTTGTGTTAACCACAGGCTTATTAACTCCTTTTTTTAATCCAATAAAAGACAAACGTAAAATAAGTTCAACCAAGTGCGGATCGAACCCGAGTCGAGATAAGGTTTGGAGCGGTAACCCGACGCGTTTCCAGTGAACCACCGAGGCGTGTTGCTCTTTCAAGGTCCACTTTTCCTTTAAACGAACCGCCCCTCATAAAATCCCTAGTAGGCGGGACTTCATAGGCACAGTGGGCGGTTCGTTCGAACCCCGCAAACCCCCCCTGGCTACGTGCATGAGCAGTAGCTGAGACAAAAGGGAAGACAGCTGGAGCTAATGATCTCTCAGATGTCTCTTAGCCTCACTTCACCCCTGCTTCTGTCATCTATTAATATTTGATTCAGACTTCATATACGTAACCAGTTGGCCATAGAAATACTTTTATTGATCGCTGAAGATACATGAGAATATCTAAAAAAGCTAAGTTTCGTCTTTCGTCTGAAAGACTTCCTCATGAGGAAGTCTTTCAGACGAAAGACGAAACATTTCTACAATTTGTTTTGTTTTGTTTTATGAATGTCCAGAGGACCAGACTTAGCTTTTTTTAGATTTTTCTACCTGGATTATTGAGCATGCATCAGGGTATACATGAGAATAGTTTCCAGCCTGAATGTTGTTCGACATACTGGATGTCTCCTCAGTGTCCAGTGTGCTGGTGTTTTATAATTATTGACTGTTGTTTTTACCGTAGTATTGTTATTTATTAAAGATTACCTGTTAGTCTGACATCTTGTATGCAGATGTTGCTACATCTGTTGGGCAGAGTGAGACACGAGTTATGAAGCAACTCAGAACGAACTTCAACGTCCTGCAAGTGTCAGAGAGCCAGATGGACCGAACAAGCTGATCTGGATTGATAGCCTTACTCATTACAAATCTGTATTGTCTCTCAGATTTTTGAAAATTTGCACAAACATTAACTACAGAAACAACAATGTTCCATTTAAAAACTAAATATTTTATAATTGTAAGACCTGCCTCAAAAATCTAAACCTTCTAATTTATATTTTGATCAAGAGGAAGAAACCATGACATGTGTGAAACAACAGTGTGAACATTAAGTGCTGAATGACTGCTGGAATTTGTTGACGCTGAAACTGGGATGCTGAAGCTGAAAGACGCAAAACACGAGCTGGAAGCTAAAAGGAGCAGACAGCTAGCTAAAGGTTAGACGGAGCAAAAGGCACATTTAGTGCTGTCTCTAATGACTTGGCTGGTGGAGCAAAGTAGATGCTGGTGCGGCATGTTGGAGCGTTTGTGGCACTAGAACAGAGGGTTTGTGTGGTGATGTCAGCGTCAGACACTGCTGAGAGGAACAGTGGGATGGACGCAGTTGGAGCTTGTAGGACTGAGTTTTTAGCGTAGCTGGGTGCCAACACTGCAGCCACTCTGTTGACACAATGTGTGACTTCAGCTGGCAGCCACGAGTAGAGAGAAACAAGTGATTGAGGAACGTGTTTGTTTAGTTGATCAACCTCACATATGCAACTGTGCTCTGGACCATCTGTAAGGGTTTCACTTTGCATGCTGGGAGACAAACTAGAAGAGTACAGCAGTGCTGAGGTAAGCGATAAGCACAGTCTGTCTCAAGACTCTGGTGGTAGACTGAGCCAGACATGGCCTGATATTTTTGTTTTGTTTTTGTTTGTTTGTTTGTTTGTTTTGGAGGCTATGAACTGAAATAAACTGGACCCAAAGGCAAATGCAACGTGAGGGGTGTTCAGATCAGTTTCCAGCATTCTCTGATGATTATAAGGACTGTTTCTCTCAAACATGTTGCTTTGGAACCACCTGGAGAAAAACTGTGATTGCACAACGCTTGGACAACAGTCTACACAGTGGTGCCACTGATGCACTTCTCATTCAACAACAACAACAACAACAACAACAACAACAACAACAACAACAACAACAACAACAACAACAACAACAACAACAACAATGCAGGACAATCTAGTTGGAGCTCTGAGTTTTGGATTTTAGGTCTTATTTTTAAAGCAGAGAAAGAGCGCTCCAGACATTCAGCAGAAGGGGTTACAGGAGCCAAGATGTAGACAGACCATAGATCAGGTTCAGGTTAGGTTTATTTAGCAGCACGGTGGCACAACTGGTAGAGCTGCTGCCTCTCAGCGAGAAGGTTGCCGGTTCAAATCCCGGTCCGGGGGCCTTTCTGGGTGGAGTTTGCATGTTCTCCCCGTGCATGCGTGGGTTTCCTCCGGGTACTCCGGTTTCCTCCCACAGACCAAAAACATGCACGTTAGGCTGATTGGTGACTCTAAATTGACCCTAGGTGTGAGTGTGAGAGTGGATGGTTGTTTGGTGTGAGTGAGACAGGTCCCTCTTGTAAATGAGTCCCCATGACTCAACGAGGCTAGCCTGTATAAATAAAGGTTGAATGAATGAATGAATGAAAAAATTTGTTATATGCAATATCAACACGTCAACAATGCAATGAAATGCTTGGGACGAGAAGAACCGTCTCAACTCTTAAAAAACCCCAATAACAAGTAATATCAAATAATGAAAAAAATACAAAAAACATACTAAATAATACTACTAACTAGGGGTGTAACGATACACAAAACTCTCGAGACGAGACGAGACATATTACAGAGTTCGCGAGAACGAGACGAGATTTTAATATTAGTTCAAGAAAACTTCAAAGATCGGTTTTATGCCGCAAAAAGGCTTTTATTCTGTTTTAACATGTATTACAAACTCAACTGATGTCTTCATTTTACTGATTGAATCTCCTTAGACCTTAGAACGTTCAACTTTGTTTAAAAAAAATAGATATTCACGCAGGACTTTCCAAAAATTGAACATAAATATCCGCATCAGCACTGAATCTGCAGCCGTCACTCACCAGTGTTGCCAGATTGGGCGGTTCACCGCGATTTTCCTTCTGACTTTTGCGGGTAAAGAGTGCTTTGGGTGGGTGGGACTCTATCTGGCAACACCGGTCACACCGGTGTTTACACAAGTGTGTCTTTACATCCGGGGCAGCGTCGGCAGCGCCGGGACCCTCCATCAATGTAGAGGCGTCTGCGGCACCGGGACCCTCCATCAGTAGTTGGGGCGTCTTCTATAGCAACTTCATCCGGCGAAGCCATGCTGTCCGTGACGCTGACTTGCTAGGGGCTGCTAGCATTAGCGACTCGCGAGACAACGTTACCTCTCAACGAGAGATATCGCGGGAGTTTAATATCGCGAGATCTCGTACAACGAGATCTCGTTACACCCTTACTAATAACATACTAAAAAACACATTATTTTTATGTATTGTTTATTTAATAGGGACAGATACAAGAAACATACAAACCGGATTCCAAAAAAAGTTGGGACACTAAACAAATTGTGAATAAAAACTGAATGCAATGATGTGGAGGTGCCAACATCTAATATTTTATTCAGAATAGAACACAAATCACAGATCAAAAGTTTAAACTGAGAGAATGTATCATTTTAAGGGAAAATATGTTGTTTCAAAATTTCATGGCATCAACAAATCCCAAAAAAGTTGGGACAAGTCCATTTTTACCACTGTGTGGCATCCCCCCTTCTTCTTACAACACTCAACAGACGTCTGGGGACAGAGGAGACCAGTTTCTCAAGTTTAGAAATAGGAATGCTCTCCCATTCATGTCTAATACAGGCCTCTAACTGTTCAATCGTCTTGGGCCTTCTTTGTCGCACCTTCCTCTTTATGATGCGCCAAATGTTCTCTATAGGTGAAAGATCTGGACTGCAGGCTGGACATTTCAGTACCCGGATCCTTCTCCTACGTAGCCATGATGTTGTGATTGCTGCAGAATGTGGTCTGGCATTATCTTGTTGAAAAATGCAGGGTCTTCCCTGAAAGAGATGACGTCTAGATGGGAGCATATGTTGTTCTAGAACCTGAACATAGTTCTCTGCATTAATGGTGCCTTTCCAGACATGCAAGCTGCCCATGCCACAAGCGCTCATGCAACCCCATACCATCAGTGATGCAGGCTTCTGAACGGAGCGTTGATAACAACTTGGGCTATCCTTGTCCTCTCTGGTCCGGATGACATGGCGTCCCAGTGTTCCATAAAGAACTTCAAATCGTGACTCATCTGACCACAGAACAGTCTTCCATTTTGCCACACTCCATTTTAAATGACACCTTATGCATGATTGATGATGATAACTTAAACGTCTTTGCTATTTTACGCTGGGTAACACCATTCTGGTATTGCTGCACTATCTTTCTGTGCAACAATGGTGGAATTGGTGATCCTCTTACCATCTTGGCTTCTGAGAGACACTGACACTCTGAGAAGCTCTTTTTATACCCAATCATGTTGTCAATTGACCTAATTAGTGTTAATTGGTCTTCCAGCTTTTGTTATATGCTCAATTTCCTTTTTCCAGCCACTTATTGCTACTTGTCCCAACTTTTTTGGGATTTGTTGACACTGTGAAATTTTGAATCAACATATTTTTCCTTTAAAATGTTACATTTACTCAGATTAAACTTTTGATCTGTCATCTATGTTCTATTACGAATAAAATATTGACATTTGCCATCTCCACATCATTGCATTCAGTTTTTATTCACAATTTGTTTAGTGTCCCAACTTTTTTGGAATCCGGTTTGTAGATCAAGACAATCTAATGCCTGCATCACAGTGTTTATAGCCAAAGCTAACTCGCAACACCATCCCTGGATGGACCTTTAACAGTTGGTTAAATGAAAGGTTAAAGGAGCTGTATGTAACTTTTCTAACAATTTTTTAAACATATTTCTTCACTCTGTCACTACCTCCTGACATACTGATTTTAGACAAGTTAGCCGGCGTTCTGCTTCGCTGTCTTCAACTGATGGTCTGGATTCTCATCGCCAGTTTCCCGCGTGCACGGACCAGGAAAACAACGGGGATTTGCGGCCGGAGCAGCTCTCTGTGGGAAGCGAGCCACAGACGCGCCCCCCCCACCAGCTGCTAGCTCGGATAACATCAAGATCTGTGTTGTCAACGCCCGATCTGTTTGCAACAAAACGTTCATTCTCAGGGATTACTTTGAAGATCACGACTTAAACTTTTTCTGCATCACAGAGTCGTGGATGTCGCCGGGTGAGTCCAGCGCATTAACGGAAATAATACCACCAAACTGTTTGTTTTTTAACGACCCGCGGCCACCAGGTCGTGGTGGTGGGTTATTAACAATATTCAAAGCAACTTTTAACTGTAAACAACTGCCCATCCCAGTCTCCTGCTCTAGTTTTGAGCTGACTGTTTTTGAACTAGGCCGTTCACCTGTGACTTTTGTGCTCTTGTCTACCGTCCACCTCGTTCTAAGAACTTCATCAGTGAGTTTTCTGATTTCCTGGCTGAAATTACAGCTAAATATGCTCGGGTCGTCATTTTAGGTGACTTCAACTTGCATGTGTGTTGTCCTGAGAAGCCCATGGTTAAGGACTTTTTAGACTTATTGGACTCATTTAATACATAGTTCCCATGTGACGTCACATCTGTGGAATTTCCGGGTGGACCCTCCCTCGGAGAGGCAGCACAGCTGACAGCGCAGTCTAATGGATGTTCATTTTTCACGTTTTTTTGTTGTTGTTAATTTCTAATTAATTGCAATGGTTACTTTGTGTTGGGTCAGTGGGTGTTCCAGTCGGGTAGACGTTTGGGCAACGCGCAGGTTTCACTTAATCAAAAAAAAAGTAAACGTGAAGGATTTATCTCATCGGAGAAGCTCACAGCAGCTCCATCGCTCTCTCGGATCTGCTCAGAAGACGTCGTGCTTTTGGCCGGTAAACAAAATATTCTACATAAATCATTTTGTGAAACAATGTTAGAGTACAACTGTCTGTGTGTTAGAGCTGTTTTTTTCCCCATTATTTAGCAACACCGTCTTGCATGCTGTGGTTAGCTTAGCATCTCGCTAACGCGACAACGGCCTCCTCACGGTCTCGCCGGTCCACCGGGACCGGCGGGGAGACCGCCCCAGTGGGGGAAGGAGGACGGGAGCCAAGTCGTGCGGGCGACGCGTCGGTCCCATGGGACGTGCCCCCGCGGCCGCGACGGATCCAGCCGTCCGACCT
>JBBPBX010058154.1:6292-22195 GCA_038048925.1 Garcialebias charrua
AATGCCAAGTCAATGTTTACATTTAAAAAAATGATCAAAACAAATGTGTTAAAAAAATATATGTGAAATAACGTAATGTGTATTGTATTAGTTAGAAAATTAGAAAGAGTTAGTCATTTTGTACTGTTGGTTGAAGAATATTATTGTTTAACCTGATTGTTGGAAAAAGTTGGTTGAAGATTATTATTGTTTACATGGTTTGACTACTGTTGTTTAATCTGATTGTTGGAGATAAGGGGCAGATATAATAAGATTTATTCTTCTTTCTGCTACCTTTCATTTTTTTACATTTTGTACACTATCATTATGAGATTGTCTTGTATTGTTTCTTTTGTAAAAAAATGAACAAATTTAATAAACATAAACTGGTCAAATCTACTAGACCTAATGAGTAGTGCACTAAAATGCATCTTTTTCTCATGGTAATAACATAAAACAAAACTTGTAAACTGATATTTTTGATGAACCGAACTACCCGTAATCAAACGGCTAACAATTACAGCGTGTCAGTTTGTATCTGTAACTGGGTGTGCATGTGTGTAAGTGTGTGAGTAGGTGTGCATGTGTACGCCAAGCCTCAACTGGTCAAAACTACTAGGCCTCATGAGAGGTACACTAAAATACATTTTGTCCTCATGGTAATAACGTAAAACTAACCTGAAAAATCTGATGAACCAAACTAATCAAACAGCTAATGATTTCAGTGTGTTGGTTTGCATCATGATGTGTGTGTGCATCTAAGTGTGTATGTGTGTATATATCATATTTTCCGGCCTATAAGTCACACCTTTTTGCCTAATTTGCATGCCCTGCGACTTATAGGGCGAAGCGACATATTTAGGGATTTTTTTCCCATATTTTTAGACCAATTTTTGGCTGAGATGTGACCGTTTCCATGAATTGAAAAAGCCCTTCGGATGAAGGGTGAAACGTTTTCTGCAACAAATAAAGTCCAGTTGTTTTTTGTATTGAGCGCATGTTTCTGATTTTATCATGTCCTGGACGACTGAGAATCTTCACCAGCAGACCGTTTCCATTCATTCTGACGAAAAAAATGGAGCAGTACCACTTTCGGCCGCTAGGGGCGTAGTACCACTTTTGGCCGCTAGGGTCCACCGACCGTTCCCAGCTCATGTGTCTGACGGCAGACTCATCTGGTTGGACTCACTCTGTCGCCGCACAGCCTCCTGCTCTCTGGAGTTATGAACTACTGTTAGCTCAGTGTTTTATTGTTAGTAATGCAAAATAGGTCAAGAACCACAGGACAGATTTTGATGAAACTTACAGAAAGTAATCACTGGATGGACATTTACAACCTATTAGCTGTAGGAGATGTTTGAGCTAAAATTCGATGTTTTAAGACCGTAGCTGTAGTAGCTGTTAGCTCAGTGTTTTACTGTTAGCAAAATAGGTCAAGAACCACAGGACAGATTTTGATGAAACTTTCAGAAAGTAATCACTGGATGGACATTTACAACCTAGTAGCTGTAGGAGATGTTTGAGCTAAAATTCCATTTACTGGTATTTATAATTTATTTTCGCAGCGCGCGCACACTTTTGGAAGACCGTCAAAGCGAAACAATTTAAATCCAGCTGATTTGAACATTACGTTAATTTTTAAAGGAAAAGTTAAGCTCAGAAACACTTTTGCTATAATGTCAACAAACATATATATATTTTTTAAGTTGTATATCTTGTTAAATTTTAAAGAAATGAAGCGTATCCGCTCGCTGCGCGTGCACGCTTCGCAGTACCAACGTAGCAAAACTATTTTTTTAAATTCAGCTGATTTGACGTGCATTTATTAAGGAAAAGTTCAGCTCAGACACATCTTTGCTATAATTTTCAGCAAACAAATAATTGTTTTTAAGTGTTAATCTTGTTAAAGTCCTACCGTGTGTAGTGTCCGCGGGAACTCAATAACCACACCGTGTCGCTTCGTGCACCAAACTTTTACTGACCCAAAACTCCCCCCACCCTCACATTTACCCCATGCCGTAAAGCATCTCTTAAAGGCACAGTAACATGTCGTAACAAACAGTGCACAACATTATAGACCCAACAAACACACTAAACACTAACAAACACACTAAACACTAACCACTAACAAACACACTAAACACTAACACTAAACACTAACCACTAACAAACACACTAAACACTGTGTTTTCTGAACACAACATTTTCCCCCTTCACCCCCTTGAAAACATAATACTTTGCAAAGAATAACAGATTAAACTGGACTCAATAAAACGCAGATTAATAGATGTTTAGTAACACCATCACCCTGTCACATAGTCCCCAAGCCAGACAGGCGGGACCCTCTGTCTCTGGGGCCGTGCTGGCTGCTGAGTGGAGTTGGGCAAAGCTGGTGGAGTATCCCCCACCCGAATAGTCATTGGCCTAGGCTGCCAACCCATTGCCGTTGCCGAGGCCAACGGTGAAGCAGCTGCTGGTGGAGCAGGTGCTGGTGGGGCAGGTGCTGGTGGGGCGATGACCCTGTGCAGACGGTTTGCGTGCCAACGACCCCCATTTTCCAGTCTGTATGTGGCCGGCCCCAATTGCTTAACCACCCTCAGTGGCTCTGACCAGAATGATTTCAGTTTATTTCTCCGATGAAGCCGTTTGATCCTGACCCAATCCCCTGCAGCCAGTGCGGGGGTCTGCACTCGGTGCGTGGCATCAAACCTGTCTTTCATCCGGGCCTGCGAACCCTTCACCTGAGCTCTGGCGTTCTGGAGCTCTGGGCTCCCACGTGCAGGAGCTGGCTCAGCTCTCAGACAGTCCAGGGGTTGCTTCAGTTCGCGCCCGATCATTAACATCGCCGGTGAAACTCCTGTGGTGGAATGCTTGGTTGCCCGGATGGTCAAAAGGGTTTGGTTGAGAGCGTCGCTGAAGGTTCTCCCCTCCTCCAGACAGGCTCTGAGTCCATTTTTGAGAGTTTTATTGAGTCGTTCCACACCCCCATTGCTCTCTGGGTGATAAACTGCTGTCCTGATGTGCCTGATGGAGCGTAGTGTGAGGAACTCTGTGAACTCTGCTGAGGTGAACTGGGCCCCATTATCTGTTGTAACAACACTTGGAAGGCCCCAACGTCCAAACAGGTTGTCCAGGCAGTCTATGATGGTGTGTGCAGTGATGGAGCTCAGTTGACAAACCTCAGGCCACTTCGAGTGAAGATCATGAACAACCAGCAGGTAGCGGGCGTGAGCAGGTGCCCCATGAAGTTCCCCACAGATGTCGACCTGAATATGTTCCCAAGGTGAAAGTGGCCAAGGGGTCGGGGTGAGAGGGGCTGTGGCAGGCTGGCCAGTTTTCCCACTCAAAAGGCAGCAGGCGCAGTTACGCACCAGCTCCTCAACATCAGAGTCTATACCGGGCCACCACACTGTATCACGGCAGCGCTGCTTCACCTTGACCACCCCCAGGTGCCCCTCGTGCGCCATATGCAGTACCCTGGCCCTGAGGGGTTCTGGAATGACTGCCCGGTGACCACGAGCAAGGCACACCGCCCCCCAGCAGGAGAGTTCGTTGCGGAAACGGTAGTAGGGAAGCACCCTGTCATCCACTTGGGCAGGCCAGCCATCCTGCACATAGGTACGGAGCACTGCGAGTGCCTCATCTGCAGCTGAGGCCTGCTGCAGCTCTGTCAGGGTAACTGTTGAACTGAGGGGTCCATGCAGGACTTGAACCCAATCTTCATCATTCTCTGTGTCTGGTGTTGCTCCGACCGTCTCCCTCGTCACTGACACAGCTCTCGACAGGAGATCAGCCACCGTGTTAGCCCGCCCAGGCATAAACTCCAGGCTGAAATTGTACTGATTTAGCCTGTCAGCCCACCTCAGGAGTCTCATGGGCCTGTGCCCAGAGCCTTGGGTCGCCAACAGTGCTGTTAGCGCCTGGTGGTCTGTGCGGATGGTGAACGGTCTGCCATAGAGATAGACATGCCAGCGTTCACATGCCCACAGGCAGGCTAGGGCCTCCCGCTCCCCCACAGAATATTTCTGCTCTGCTGGAGTAAGCGCACGCGAGGCAAACGCGACAGGGCGTTCCACCCCGTCATGAATCTGGGAGAGCACCGCACCTAGCGCCACCCCAGAAGCGTCACAGGTGACCAAGGTGGGAGCGGTCAAGCTGAAATGAGTTAGCGTGGGTGGGGACGTGAGCTGTTGTTTGATGATCTGCACAGCGTCGTGGCATGCTGGTGTCCAGTCCCACGTGATGTCCTTCCGGAGCAACCGGCGCAGAGGGGCCGTCGAATCCGAGTAGTGTGGCATGAATCTGAGGTAGTAGGCCGCCATTCCCAGGAAGGAAGACAGCTGGGATGGTGATTGCGGGTCCGGCAGGGACAGGATGGCTTCAGTGTGGGACAAAATTGGGGCAATGCCGTCTTTTGAGAGCCTGAAACCCAGAAACTCAACATCGTCAGCTCCAAACATGCACTTCTGAGGGTTCAGCGTGACCCCATGTTGTTGGAAACGCTGAAAGACCTGCTCTAGGCGAGCATCATGCAGTGCAGTAGATGGTGCATGCACCACCACGTCGTCCAGGTAGATGGAGACGCCTTGGATACCAGCCAGTATTAGTGTCATTATCTTTTGGAAACAACTCGGGGCCGATGAGAGACCAAACGCCATGCGTTTAAATCTGAAAACTCCCACATGCGTGACAAACGCTGTGAGGTCCATACTTTCAGGTGCTAGCGGAACCTGCAGGTAGCCGTGCCGTAGGTCCATCTTGCTGAAGACTGTGGAGCCGTGAAAATGGCTGGTGAGTTCCTCCGCTGTGGGTAGAGGATACTTGTCAGGTACGACGGCTTTGTTCACATCAGTGAGGTCCACACAGAGTCGCAGTCCACCCCCCTTCTTCTTGGCTATCACCAGGTTTGATACCCATGGTGAGGCATTGACAGGCTCTATGACGTCCTCTTCCACCAGGCGACGTAGCTCGGCCTCTACAGCATCACGGAGAGCCAGGGGAATGCGCCGAAGAGGCTGGATAACAGGACGGACCGACCGGTCCACCGTAGGCTGATGGACAAAACCTGTCATGCGGCCCAGTCCGCTGAACAGTTGTGGATAGCGGTCGGGCCAGGAGGTGGCGACTTGCAGGACGTGCTGGCCCTTAGCATCCCTCACAGCAAAACCCAGGGCGAGGAACAAGTCTAGGCCCATAATGTTAGCTCCCTTCCGGGTGATGCAGAACTTGGCGTCAGGCGTAGTTTGCTGACCATACTGGACAGGGAGGTGGACCACACCCAGAGTCTCGATGGGAGAGTGACCATAGCCCGACAGGGGTGTAGTGGCTGCTTCCAGGGGTGTACGGCTGAAAAACTGGTCATACGTGCTTTTATTCAAAATTGACACTTTGGCCCCTGTATCCACGAGGAGCGGCACGTGAGCTGCACCCACCCGACATGTACAGAGCTTGAACGATGGCTGCCGAGTCTGTACAGTGTTAATGGGGACCACTGTATTATCCTGGCGAGCTGAAGAGGAGCGGCAGCAGCGTGCAAAATGATTCAGTTTGTTGCATTTAAGACAAAGCTTTCCATGGGCAGGACATGACTGGTCTCTAGTTGCATGGTTAGAGGAGCCACAGTTACCACAGCTCCTGGCCCCCCTCCTACTGGGCCCTTTGTCCACTCTCTGTACATCCAAACTGCCACTCGGCCCGTCAGCCCCCTCCACAGCCTCTGTGTGATGAACGGCCGGTGTTGATGACGTCACTGGTTCGTGCGCCGCGCGGGAGAATTTTCGCGCCTCTGTTAGTGCTGTTTCAAGCTGCTTTCCAATAACCAGAGCGCCCGCCAGCGTCATGGAGTCTGGTTCTAATAAAAGTCTCTCCCTCAGTTGGTCACACGACGTCTTTTCTATCAGCTGATCAACTATGAGTCCATCTTCTAACGCCCCATAGTCACAGAGTCTAGCCAGCTCTCGTAGTGCTGAGACGTAGTTGGCGACAGACTCACCCGGCCGCTGCTTCCTCTGACGAAACTCGAAGCGGTGCATCCGCCGGCTCCGCCCGGAGCTGAAATGAGTCCTCAGTGCAGCTGTAGCCGTGGCGTATTTATTGTCCGCTAACGTGAGCGTGGCGAGGATTCTCTGACCCTCCTGGCCCAGACAATGGCGGAGGAGCGCGCACTTCCTCGCTTCCGCCAGTTCAGTGTGTCCCAAAGCCAGCAAGTAGTCCTCGAACGCCGTCAGCCATCTGTCCCACGGGACAGCTGGGTCGCCGGGGACAGGGAGGAAAGGTGGCGGTGGTGGTAACGCGAGTCCGGACATCCTCGTCTGCCAAAATGTAGTGTCCGCGGGAACTCAATAACCACACCGTGTCGCTTCGTGCACCAAACTTTACTGACCCAAAACTCCCCCCACCCTCACATTTACCCCATGCCGTAAAGCATCTCTTAAAGGCACAGTAACATGTCGTAACAAACAGTGCACAACATTATAGACCCAACAAACACACTAAACACTAACAAACACACTAAACACTAACCACTAACAAACACACTAAACACTAACACTAAACACTAACCACTAACAAACACACTAAACACTGTGTTTTCTGAACACAACACCGTGCACGCTCCTGTGGCCATTTCCAGGTTGTCACCGCTGACGCGTAACATATGCGACGCGTCAGCGGTGACGCATAATAGATGCGACTTAAAGGGCAAAGCGACATATTTATGGATTTTTCCACTTCATTGGACATAATAGCCTATATGCCACGGGGGGCCGTGACGTACTTCCGGTAAAATGCCACACATCCCCGCCACTTCCGGTTCCCATCCACCTCCGTTGTTGCTAGCGTTAGCTCCTAGTAGCCTACCATGACAACGACCCAAAACGGGAAGCGGCCGCGCGCTACCGGCACTACAAGTGAGTACCGTTGTGTCCGCCCACCGGTGGGAACAGCCGTCCCGCGGGGGGGTTTCGGCGAACATTTATCGCGGCCATCTGTAGGGGGAATGTCGCCATAATTTTATATGGATTCATATGTGTATAGAGTTGTTATTGGTGCGTATGTTGATGTTTTATTAATTGTATTTAGTCATTTATGTTCGTGTCTTTCCCACTAACCGGATGTGCGCCGTATGTGTAATGACCGCGGAGGAGCTGGAACGGAAGTCCGTGGTATATAGGCTATTGGACTGATGCGACTTATAGGGCGGTGCGACTTATAGGGCGGAAAGTACGGTACATGCCTCTTATTTCATTGAATTCATCTTGTAAGTCTGTTCCACACCGCTTTCAAGACCTCCACATGGCACTTTTTCACTGGTTGTGGGGGAGGAAAGAGTTCAAATTTTTTTTAGCCTGTATTTTAAAATAAATAAATTTTCCTGTTCATAACTTTTATGGACAGAATTTCTAGGTGCAGCCAAGGTGTTGAGGGGATCCGATTTGGTGGCCTTAGAATCACATCTCTGTTTTTTGCAGATGATGTGGTCCTATTGGCTTCATCAGGTCGTGATCTACAGCTTTCACTGGAGCGGTTTGCAGCCGAGTGTGATACGGTCGGGATGAAGATCAGTTCCTCCAAGTCCGAGGCCATGGTCTTGAGCCGGAAAAGGGTAGCGTGCCCTCTCCGGGTCGGGGAGGAGGTCCTGCCCCAAGTGGAGGAGTTTAAGTATCTCGGGGTCTTGTTCACGAATGAGGGAAAACTGGAGCGTGAGATCGATAGGCGGATAGGTGCAGCGTCCGCAGTGAAGCGGGCGCTGTACCGGTCTGTCGTGGTGAAGAGAGAGCTGAGTCAAAAGGCAAAGCTCTCAATTTACCGATCGATCTACGTTCCCACCCTCATCTATGGTCATGAGCTTTGGGTTGTGACCGAAAGAACGAGATCTCGGATACAAGCGGCTGAAATGAGTTTTCTCCGCAGGGTGTCTGGACTCTCCCTTAGAGATAGGGTGAGAAGCTCAGTCATCCGGGAGGGACTCGGAGTAGAGCCGCTGCTTCTCCACATCGAGAGGAGCCAGTTGAGGTGGCTCGGGCATCTGGTTAGGATGCCTCCTGGACGCCTCCCTGGTGAGGTGTTCCGGGCATGTCCCACCAGGAGGAGACCCAGAGGAAGACCCAGGACACGCTGGAGGGACTATGTTTCTCGGCTGGCCTGGGAACGCCTTGGGATTCCCCCAGAGGAACTGTTCCAAGTGGCTGGGGAGAGGGAAGTCTGGGCCTCCCTACTTAGGATGCTACCCCCGCGACCCGACCCCGGATAAGCGGAAGACAATGGCTGGATGGATGGAAATTTTCCTGTGGTGATTTTGGCAATCAGCTGCCTTTCCCTGTCCTTAGTGGAATTTTTGTATTTCTTACAACATCAGGCCAGGACTCTGCAGTCTACACTCATCTCCAGGCCAGCGGTCACTCTTTCAGGGATGAAGATGTTCACATCCTTGATAGAGAGGAACGATGGTTTGAGAGAAGAGTAAAGGAGGTCATTTTTGTGAAAATAAACCATCCATCATTAAACAGAGGTGGAGGCCTCCGTGTTCAACTGTCCCCCACTTACAATGCTGTTATTGCTAGTATCACTCAGCCCTCTGAATAGCAAACAACCATCAGGGTGCTAACGATCCATCGTTAGGCTGATGGTCCTCCTTGATCATGTTAGCAGCTGGTTTCAGCTGTCAGCAGCAAACTGGTTGATCCACTGTGAGAGGCTGCTATTTATAAGACTGAGCTGAATACAGCACCTCAGACTGAGGAAGTCTTTCGGACGAAAGACGAAACGTTTCTACTTTTTTGTTTTGTTTTGCTATTATTATTATTATTATTATTGAATGTCCAGAGGACCAGACTTAGCTTTTTTTCGAAATTGCAAATAGTTTTCAATACAAAACTTAATTACCCATTGCTCTAACCTTGAAGATCTTGAAGGTTGCTCTGGTTCTCCCTGATCTGCACTCTGTGGTGGAGTACTTTTCTGGAGGGCTTCTCTCCTCTCCTTGTTCTTTCGACAAGCTTCTCTCCACATTTTTCTTTTCATTCGCTGTTCTTATTCACGCAGGTCTTGAATTTCTTTCTTTTTCTTTTCCCTGCCTCTACATTCTTCATACATCTCTCACGTTCACTCTGCAGGTATATCTCCCTTCTCTCAGGATCGGCTCTAAGGCGTGCCCAGTACTTCCTCAGCCTTTCTGCTGCTGACGATGGGGCCCTCTGATTCAAATCTTAACCATGGAACATAAATCACATTCAGCATACATGTACTATATGCATGTTGATGGAATATAATAACAAATAACTTAAATAATACAGGTAGTCCTCGACTTACGACGCCCCCGACTTACGACATTTCGGACTTACGAATGCGCATCTCATAAAAATAAAAATAAAAGATAAATGTACAGTACTGTACAGTTACCAAGCACTTAGCCTATCCCAACATAGTTATGCCGCGGCAAATCGAAAACGGAAGTTGGGGCTAGTAGGAAGGAGCCGAGGAGCTTCGTAATGATAGCGAGTTGTAATTTAGAAGCTTGTTTTCTTAAAATAGTGGACAACCACTGGTCAAAATGCCTGAACATTGTGCCGCGGATACGAGAGGAGGTGATTGTGTGCGCTGATGGAAAATGGGGAAATCCTTCAGGCTTTAGCGAACGTCCAGCAGGGTGAGTTAACTCTTGTGTAGTTGTCAACAACCTGTATATCCAAGCGTCAGAAATAAATGTTTTAAATTTCTCACACCAATACTCTGATATTTAGACTGATTTGGTTATTGTTACAGGTTTAACGTCTTCTGTTAGCTGCTATAACTAGCGCCATGTCTTCATAAGAGCCGTCAGTATTAGCACAGCATGTAAACAAAAACATGACGTTTGAGTCAGCCACACAAATGTTCGTAGCGTCCTTATTTATTATTTGATTTCTGTAAACTATGTCTTAAATTAAACCTGAGACAATTGGTGATGTTGTGATGTGAAAAATAAGAACTATCCTAAGAGATACATTTATTAGCTTTCCTAGGAAAATTTAATTATGCTTCATAACGTATTTACTATTGCACTTTTGACACGCTCTTTATACATCTTACACTTTATTAGACGTAAAGTTAAATGTGTGAAAATATTAAATATATTACAAACAATATATTTTACATGTGAATTCCATAATGACACATACAATATGGTTGTATATTGTGTTTGTTTTTGCAGACAAGGAGGTGGCTGCAATCATGCAGCTGCACTGTTGTTTGAGATGGAGAAATATCAGTTGTGGGGTGTTGGAAAAACATTCAAAACCAACCTGCACCCAGTTGCCTTGTACATGGAAGGAACCAGCCCAAAAACGAACTGCACCTGCTACTTGGATGAGCTGCAAGTCTTAAAGTGAGTTTAATCGGTGTTCCTGAAGAAATTTCATATTACGCTTATAACACAAATACCCAGAAAGGTGACTTTCAGTCAAACTTCACCAACAACTGGAATAATACAATATCACTTATTTGGTCTTATTCCAGTCAAAAAACTATTCAACATTGTACAATTGTAGTTTATTGTATTGTTTTAATTATTGTTGTTTTCTAGTGGCACTAGATAATAAATAAATGCAATGTCATATGTACGGTTTTAAATGTTTTCTACAATTGTAAGATCTGGAATAGTTTTAGGACATTTAAAAAAAACACTTCTACAGATTTGCTGATATGTGATTGATATCAACCACATTTTTCATGTTGGTGTCATTTAAGGCATGACATTGGCGTCGAAAAGTTTTCTAGGAGAACGCTGAACAGCCTGCGTTTTGATCCACCACATCCTGATGACCGGAATGAGCCCATCACTGCTGGTCTTCACGCGGACATTTTGAGCGTGGAGCCATTGTTGACCTATTGCAGGTTGTAGTAGTAAACATTAAAAACCACTAACGCTTATCTGTATGTTTCTTTAATTCCTTTATTTGGTCTACATTTGAAAGCTTCATGTTTTTTTCTTTTGAGGTATGCTCAAAGCCCCTGGCTGCAGTTCTCGATCCAGACTCTCCGGCAGATGACGCTGACGACCTCAGCACCTGTCCAGTCTCCACACCATCAGAGAGACCTGCCAGAAGTTTAAAACATCTTTAAATGTCTCACAAGCACAATCAGATTTAATTGAGGCAAAAACACGCAAACAGTCATGCATTGAAGAATGGTTCATACACAGAAAAAAATTATGTTGCTTTTTTTGCACGTCAAGATGATTACAACAGAAACTTTTTTCATTTTGATATAATAATAATAATAATAATAATAATAATGTCACATTTGTCATCTGTGTATGTTTCCATACAAGACGAAATTAGTCTCTGCATTTACCATACCATACCATACCATTTTATTTATAAAGCACTTTCAACAGGAACAAGTCCACACCAAAGTGCTGGACAAACAAACACGCAACAGGCAACACAGACAATGAAGTACAACACGAAAAACATAAAAACATTGCAGATCATAAATAAAACGATCCAATACAAATCAGCTGGCATTGAAAGCAATGGAGTAGTAGTGAGTTTTTAACCGGGATTTGAAAACCGAGAGGGAGGGGGCCTGTTTGATGAGCAGCGGTAACTCGTTCCAGAGTCTTGGGCCTGCTACAGAGAACGCCCTGTCACCCCTGCGCTTAAGGCGAGTTTCTGGAACTATTAAGAGTACCTGATCCTCTGACCTCAAAGCACGTGGAGGGACATATGGGTGTATCAGATCCGAGAGATAGGCGGGGGCGAGACTGTTCAGCGATTTGTAGACATACATGAGAATTTTGAATTGGATTCGAAGATGAACCGGTAGCCAGTGAAGGGAGGCCAAGACTGGTGTAATGTGCTCTCTTTTGCGTGTGCTGGTTAAAAATCGGGCAGCTGCGTTCTGAACCAGTTGTAATCGTGCAATGGTGGCTTGACTGACGCCAAGCAGAAGTGAATTGCATTTAACCCAACCACCACCAGGTGGTGCAGTGGGCAGCTATTGAAAGCGCCCGGGGAGCAATTTGGGGATGAGGTGTACTGCTCATAGACACCACAAGGTATGCAGTGACCGGGGATCGAACCTGGGTCTTTCGGGTCCCAAGTCGGCTGCCCTGCCTCTGCACCATCTTGGCCCCATATGATGTTTAAAGATACTGATTAAATACAGCGGAAGTTCGCACGTTATCAAGATGTTTCTACCAGATTTTTTGGGTAAGATAATAAACGGTGCTTTACTGAAATGGCTTCATTTTTATTTCAATTATTACATTCCATGCACACACACATTATTTATATAAGTCACAAACAGAAACAACACATACCAGAGGATGTGTTTGTATTTGTCATTTCCCTTGTTAAAGGACAGCTGCCTACAAGGACAGAAAGTAACCTGCTATTTTTTTTTTAAACGATGCCTTCTCTGACAACTTGGAGACTTTAGACAGTTTAATGTTTATGGGGTTCTGTTGCTAAGTCATCAAAATCCTAAAATGTGACTAAAACAGCATTTGTATATTAACAGATAAAAAAATTTAACTACCGTAAACAAAAGTTCCACTTTACTAAAAGTCAAATTAGAGCACAGTTGCTTTATATTTAAAGGCTGGTGTGTTCATTTCTAAATTTAATGCACTATAATCAATGTCTGTTTTGGGATGTGTGGACTATTTCAGTAATCAATTACTGTAATAAACATGGATTTGAATACAGTATAGTGCTACAAAAGGCCACAACACTCTTTGAACAATACATACCTCTTCCTCTAGCTCCCCTTTTCTCCACCTCTGACTTGACATCAAACCCAGTTGCTGCTGTAAAACAAAAAGTATTAATTCATATTTGACAATAATCAAAACAGTCTTATGTATAGTTAAACTGTATGCTTATACACATTTTTGTTTTCAGGGATGTTTTCAGTGTGATTCCCCCAAGGGACTGGGTGGACATGGATATGATGTTTGTAAAGGACATAATGAGCCATGTTATTGAGCCGTTTACATACATATGTAATTTATCATTTTCAACAGGAATATTTCCAGATAATATGAAATATTATAATATGAAATAGCTAAGGTAGTTCCTCTTTTTAAAAATGGTGATAAATGTGTGTTCAACAATTATAGACCTATATCCTTGTTACCACAGTTTTCAAAAATTCTTGAAAAACTATTTGTAAACAGACTAGATCAATTTATAGATAAACAAAATATTCTAAGCAACAGTCAGTATGGGTTTAGAGCAAAAAACTCTACATCAATGGCTCTCATGGAATTAATGGAACAAATAACTACTGCTGTCGATCAAAAACAATATTGTATCAGTATTTTTGTTGATTTAAAAAAAGCATTTGATACTATTGATCACACCATTCTCCTTGAAAAACTGAACAAATATGGTATTAGAGGACCAGCATTACAGTGGGTATCTAGCTACTTGAAAGATAGGAAACAATTTGTACAAATAAATGATGTAAGATCTGACCTCTGTAATATCACATGTGGAGTTCCCCAAGGCTCTGTACTTGGACCAAAGCTATTTATTTTATATGTGAATGACTTGGTAAATGTGTCAGGACTCCTTAAATGTGTACTTTTTGCTGATGATACCACATTTTTCTGTTTAGGTGAAGATATAGAACAAATGTTGGAATTGATAAAGACAGAATTTGTCAAGATACAAACTTGGTTTAAAATAAATAAATTATCATTAAATCTAGAAAAAACTAATTACATGATATTCAGTAATAAAAAGAAAACTGTTGATGTTCCACTCAAAATTGAGGGTGTTGAGATTTGTAGAGTGAGTGAGGTGAAGTTTTTGGGTGTTATCATTGATGACAAACTGACATGGAAACAACACATAAATTCTGTAAGAATAAAAATAGCTAAATCGATTGCAGTACTGTACAAAGTCAGAGACCTATTAATGTCAACCTTGCTCTCGACTGAGGCAGTCGCAACCCTTCCCTCTCCCGTCCTTCCCCCCCCTGCTGCTGGCAGCTCCTCAGCTAAGCACCTCGAACGCAAATTAAGATGGATTGGAGGTTTGGGCATTCGATTCTACAAACAAGATCTCTACAGAAGGAACGGCACAAGGGGAGCCTTTCCACCCTCACAGAGTGACGGAGGATACGCCATGGATTCCGTGGATTCCTGGGAGTGCTCTGTGGAGGTGAAGAATCTTGGATTATATTGGATTATGATGGCAGCGCTTTGCTTTTTGGCGTTTGTGGAGCACTGGTCTATCGCAAAATGAGGGAGACTTCAGCAGGACTTAAGTGCCTGGAGCACCCGACGTCTGGTCTGCGCCGTGACCTCGAGAAATCAGCTGTTTGTGAGCTTATCCAGAGGGTGAACAGATCACCCACGGATTTGGACTCTGGACGCTGTGGTCAACATCAGAAATCAGCTGTTTGCGAGCTTATCCAGAGGGTGAACAGATCACCCTCGGATTGGGACTCTGGACAGCTGTGGTCAACATCTGAGGTCAGAGCTTGGATCAGTGGAAAAAGTCCCGAATTGGATCACTTTGGAACAGAATCGCCCTTACAGACTGAAGGCCACAGAAATTACAATGTGTGCCTGATGTGAAAATATTTGTCAATTCTTATCTGACTCCCTTGGAAACAGCCTTGGGAAAGGCTGGATATCTAATTTCTCCTGAGATGTGCTTACTGTGGACAAAATAGCTGCTGTCTTGTCTTGTCTGCTACCCCCCCCGGAGAACTTTTCTATGAGCGTTATCGGAGGCATCCGGAATGTATCATGGACAGATCCTCCCTGCCTCAGTCTCAACATGCAACATGTAACTGTCCTTATGTGCTTATGGTATGGTTTTTACTGTGTCATGCGGTGTCTTGCAGACAAAATGTGATACATTTTTTTTTAATACCAATGCTGTAACCCCCATGGTTCCTTACCTTTTTTTCACACCTTTGACCTTCATCCCGAGACGGATGAGAGAGGCCGCGCTGAAGAACATGTCATGTGTTTTGAATAAGCAGCAGCTTTACATACTCAACCCCTCTCCTGGATGACTGTGTACACATAATCACGTTGTATTGGTGAGAACTGGTGCAATGTTAATAAAAGCTCTTGTATCTTGTATGATAAAGCTCTGTATTTGTTGTATAACACAATCATTGTTCCACACTTACTCTATTGTATTGATGTTTGGGGGAATGCATGTAAAACAATCACAAAGCCTATTTTTGTATTACAGAAAAGAGCTGTAAGAATTATCACTAGAAAACATTACCGTCATCCATCAAGTACATTATTTTATCAACTGAAGTTATTGAAGTTCCATGATTTGGTAGACTATAATATTTTATCAGTTATGTATAGGGCTCAAAATAATGCATTACCTTTAAATATCCAAATGCATTTTGTTAAAAGACAAAGTTGTTATAATCTTAAGGGGACAGAGATGTTTGTAAAACCACAATTCAGAACTAGTTTGAAGGGACGTTCTACCTCAATCCAGGGAATTAGATTATGGAATGGCTTGGAGAATGTAGTTAAAAATGCCAAGTCAATGTTTACATTTAAGAAAATGATCAAAACGAATGTGTTAAAAAATATATGAAATAGCGTAATGTGTATTGTATTAGTTAGAAAATTAGAAAGAGTTAGTCATTTTGTACTGTTGGTTGAAGATTATTATTGTTTAATCTGATTGTTGGAAAAAAGGGGCAGATATAATAAGATTTATTCTTCTTTCTGCTACCTTTCATTTTTTTTATATTTTGTACATTATCATTTATGGGATTGTCTTGTATTGTTTCTTTTGTAAAAAAAATGAACAAATTTAATAAACATAAACATAAACATTGATGACAGGATTGCTATTTTTTTTCTGCGACAGCATGTCACAGATGTTCCCAGCAAAACTGTGCGAATAACTTACAGAAACAGAGAAATGGCTGAAATGTTTTCAGATGCAG
>JBBPBX010058155.1:0-22195 GCA_038048925.1 Garcialebias charrua
TTTTGTACATTTTTTAACATGCTTCAGGTAAAAGTCAAAAAAGGCGTTCAATACAGGATCAACTGGACTTTATTTGTTGCAGAAAACGTTTCGACTTCTGTCCAGAAGGTAAAAGTCATTTACTAACCTAATTTAATGAGAACATAAATAGGAAAAATTATGTCAACCAAAAAATTAAAAACCAAAAAATTAAAAACCAACAACAACAGCAAGTCAAATACAGAAGAACATTTTGCTAACAATGCGCTGCTCCGAGTCAACAGATGCATTTAAAAACTTAAGACTTATCTCTTCAGACAGGCTTTTGGGTAATTTTGTACATTGATTTTAGAGTTTATGTTTTACCTTTTTGTATAGTACTTCTGTGATTTTATTATTTTATTTTTCCTTTTGTAAAGCACTTTGTGACTCTCATGTCTGTGAAATGTGCTATATAAATAAAACTTACTTACTTACTTATTAACAGCAAAAACTCATTTCTTAAATGTTTTGCCAGAAATTTTTGAATAAAGTAGATGCCATTTCCTGCATTCTGGTGTATTTTAACAACTTGTTAAACATCTATGTTTACCTACATGTAAACACTTGATTCAATAACTATTTTAGAGACATCTAACAAAATAAAGTCAGGTCCTGTGGACAGATTAAATTTTTTTTTAAATTATTATTGATCATGCATCAGGATATTTTAGAGACACCTCATTCAACTAGTTCATATAGACATCATCCTGGTTTTAAACTCACTCCTGTGGCTAAGATAATGAAATTAATGTGACAATTTATCACAGTGACCTTAGGGGTGCAACTGACTTTTATTTTGTTAATTTTTATTTACATGTAGTTTTATTTGTAACACAACATGCCATTTTACTAAACAATGGTGACACTCAACTGCATGTATAAAAAATATTAACTTTACCCAATGAACAGGTGACATTTTAATAACCACCAACAGTGAATTAAGGAGGGGCTTTTTACAGATTTCTGATTTAGTGATACACACCGTGAAGTTAGTTTACAACTCGGTTCAGCGTGGTTCTCCCGTGTCGTCACTTTTGAAAACTGCATGTTGCGCTTTTTTTAAAAAAAATCTTTGTGAAGCGTCAAGAGCTCCCACACGTTGGAGGAGTTGGGTCGAACAGTTTTCTCTGCATCGTTCATTTGTAAAATTTACTTATTTGAAAACACGCCTCTGTTCTACTTCCGCCTCCCTCGTGCTCTGTTGAACCTCCGCAGCGCGACTCGCACAGAGCTCTGGACTCACGCTGCAGAGGTTGTTTTTTTTTTTACAGATTTCGCTCTCGTCTCCTCCCCCCTGTCTATCCTGAGGTTGTGATTGGCCAAAATGACGCACTCCACCAAATATGTTTTATTGACGACAGATGCATTGCTGTGTCTTGAAATCCAGTCGGGGGAAATAATGCATTATAATCTGCCATGGGTCTGACCCCCCCTCCCCACCACCACCCCTCGAAAACAAAAACTCATCGGATCTACACGAATCACGTAAATTATATATTTTGATTTGAAAACAACGAATTTCGCCGAAAGGTGACAAGTTTGCAGGTATGGTAAAAACAACGGCGCGAAGGCGAATCGTAGCAAAACATACAAGCGAAAACAATCATATTTCGGACTGTTCATGGAAAATATGACATCGACTTCCCACCGAAAAGCCAGCTGCGAAAGAGAGAGGTGGAGGAACTAAAATCCCAGTTGTCCGGACAGCAGTCATTTTTCACTCACCCAACTTCAAAAGCGAAAGTCGCCACTGAAGCATCGTTCCAGGTGAGTGACGCTGTGATGTTTCTCTGCACGCTTAAGAAACATACTGGTTGGGAGTTGACGTCGCTTTATTATTCAAATCATACGAGACACTTTTCATACAGCATAACCTTGACTACTCTACGTTCTCTGCACTTTTCTGCTCCCTGTCTTGTACCCGCACGCTTGCGTCACACTCTTTTGCGGTGCGTTCACTGACAGTCTGTAACATAAATACATAAGCACCGCTGTATGCATTAAAGCTCCACTGACATCATCTTTTGACTTTTCAAAAAATGGCACAACATATATAAATATTAAGATTGACCCCTGACCGTTTTTGCTAAAATAATGTTAAATGAATGAAAATTGACCCCCAAAACAGTTTAAAATTAGCGCCATTTTTTTAACACGATAAATAGGGATATCCCCGTCGCAGGATGATGACGTCATGTAAAGGAAGTTCTCTCCTGCGCAGCTTGAAAACAATGGATGAGCTACAAACTCGATCCGTCCAATTTAGCCATTTAAAAGTTAATATTTTAGCGGATTGTCTGCAGAGAGGCCAAAGTTATTTCCAGTAAACAGCAGGTTATAATTTTTTTCAGCTCCTGCTGGTTTTTGGAGACTTTTCACTTCATGAGGTGAGCTCAGCTGCTGTGTGGAGTTACATGCATGTGGACGAGGCAGAAGTAATTCTACAACATGTACATCGTCTCCAGCCTCCACAGCACTGAAATGGTAATATATTAGTTAATGTTCCTAATAATTATTCAACATTAATTAATAGTTTAAAAAATTAGTCCCTTTTAAAATATCTGTTAAATATATTATTCTTTTATTTTATTTTGTTTGTGTTTTCAGGTTTCCAGGTCTCCAGTCCATCACCTGAGGCTCTTCCTGTTGAACCACAACCCAGACTTTCACATCACAGCAGGTAAGATTGCATCAACGAAAAGAATACTACTCAACAATATTCTTTGATGTAAATCTGTTGATTTTCTGTGGTTCTGATGAGGGAAGTGACAAAGTGGATGCAGCATTCAGCCCATAATGGACCCAGATGTCCCCTGCGTCCAGACCTACAACACCTGGACATCATGAGCGTGGAGGAGCGAGGAGGTGGTGGAGTCTGAAGAAGTACAAGCAGCAGGATGAGGAGAAACTAGACCGATGTCCCCTGCGTCCAGACCTACAACACCTGGACAGGAGGGTGGACGAGGAGGTGTTGGAGTCATTTTTACAGAGCTGATGAAGTCAAACAACACTTGCTAATATGTGTTAAACTCAATTTATTTTGATAATCTGTTCATATTAATGTTTCCCCAGAGGTTTTCATTTATTTGATAATATGGGATGGTTTTATTTTAATAAAATGTTTCTTTCAACATTCACCAATTTTGTTTTTACTAAAGTATGAGCTGTGAGTTGTAGATGCACGAATGAAATTAAAACAGATACACAAATATTCTCACAAAGAATAACACAAATATTCTCACAAAGAATAACTCAACACTAACAGATAATATAGTGTACTACCGTAACTTTATTTACACATAACTACAGAAACACTTGGTTCATTGTTATCCTTTTTTTTTTTTCAAACAACATGTTCATTTGAACACTCAGAAAAAAATATTAAATTCATTGATTCATTTTCATCTCAATGCTCTGGCCAGTTGTAGTATTTCTGCATATTTTAATGTCTTGATGCACAAACGTAGCTTTCTGCAGCAGTCCTGATGTTCTACAGATCCTGAAGACGTCTCCATCTGTTGTTTAACAATATCAAGGTTTGTTCTCCACCTCGGTCCACTCTTCAGGTGAAGACATTTCTGTGAATCCTCGCTCCTCCACGCTCATGATGTCCAGGTGTTGTAGGTCTGGACGCAGGGGACATCTGGGTCCATTATGGGCTGAATGCTGCATCCACTTTGTCACTTCCCTCATCAGAACCACAGAAAATCAACAGATTTACATCAAAGAATATTGTTGAGTAGTATTCTTTTCGTTGATGCAATCTTACCTGCTGTGATGTGAAAGTCTGGGTTGTGGTTCAACAGGAAGAGCCTCAGGTGATGGACTGGAGACCTGGAAACCTGAAAACACAAACAAAATAAAATAAAAGAATAATATATTTAACAGATATTTTAAAAGGGACTAATTTTTTAAACTATTAATTAATGTTGAATAATTATTAGGAACATTAACTAATATATTACCATTTCAGTGCTGTGGAGGCTGGAGACGATGTACATGTTGTAGAATTACTTCTGCCTCGTCCACATGCATGTAACTCCACACAGCAGCTGAGCTCACCTCATGAAGTGAAAAGTCTCCAAAAACCAGCAGGAGCTGAAAAAAATTATAACCTGCTGTTTACTGGAAATAACTTTGGCCTCTCTGCAGACAATCCGCTAAAATATTAACTTTTAAATGGCTAAATTGGACGGATCGAGTTTGTAGCTCATCCATTGTTTTCAAGCTGCGCAGGAGAGAACTTCCTTTACATGACGTCATCATCCTGCGACGGGGATATCCCTATTTATCGTGTTAAAAAAATGGCGCTAATTTTAAACTGTTTTGGGGGTCAATTTTCATTCATTTAACATTATTTTAGCAAAAACGGTCAGGGGTCAATCTTAATATTTATATATGTTGTGCCATTTTTTGAAAAGTCAAAAGATGATGTCAGTGGAGCTTTAAATCTCTCTGTACCAAAAGAGCCATTTTTATGACTTTGTTCATTAAATTAAACGTGTCCGGAGCCAAAACAACCTGCTACAACTGTGGTTATCAACTGGTGGCCTGTGGACCACTTTAGATTTGCTGGAGGGGGCTTTTGTAGAGATGACATTATAAAGTAAAAAATATCTACCTGTAATGATTTTTTAACATTTATTAAAGTAAAAGACCAGATTCTTATAAAGAAGGGGGTGGGGATCAGTTTCTACCATCTTTTTTTAAATTAAAAAAAAAATCTATATTGCTGTCACCACCACCGGGCACCTCATGTGGCCCCTGCGGGCGACCAGGTGCCCGCGGGCACCCCGTTGGTGACCCCTGATTTATTATATGTGTTGTGCAATATTGGCTTATGCAAGGTACATCAACATACATTGTACATAAAAAGAATCCTTAATACATTTGAAGATAATTATATGTTTTGCATTTTTGTATTGGGTAGATCATTTTGAATTGGTTGTTTTATAAGTAGCTCTCATGCTGAAAAAGTGTGAGCACCCCTGCATTACAGCTTCCAGTGCTAACATGTGTTTTATGTACAGAGTTTGTACCAACAGGAGACACAGATCAGCTTTTATTTTGAAAGAACATCGCAAGCGCGTGCACAACCAAACCGCTGCGGTAAAGTTAGTTTTACGTTGGAAGTTGGATATTCGAGCTCCGTGGCTGCAGGGGTGCGTTGCTCTCGTCAGTCCGCTTCATGGAGTCTGATTTCGGGCAGCCACTCTTTGTCTGCCCCTTCTCAGAGACGTCATGGTTCGCTTAGGGACAGTCAACAAATTTTCGACCGCATTCACTCTTCAGAAACAAAAAATAATATATTTTACACGATTGACCCACCTACACAAAACTTGCATCAGACTAATCTCCAAGACCACTTCTGCGAGACACAGCTGTTTATTTCTCAATTTTTATGTATTTTATAATTTTTAACAATTAATTAATTCAGAAATCACTGTTTTTGCTCAATACCGTTCAGGGCTTTTGTGCCAACCGCACAAAACTTATATCAAACTGCTCACCAAGACCAGGCCTATGAGGCACAGCCTTTTATTTATCATTTTTATGCATTTTGTAATTTTTGATAATTTAATATTTCATAAATCTGTGTTTTTGCTCAATACCGTTCAGGGCTTTTGTGCCAACCGCACGATACTTAAGTCAAACTACTCACCAAGACCAGGCCTATGAGGCACAGCCTTTTATATATCATTTTTATGCATTTTGTAATTTTTGATAATTTAATATTTCATAAATCTGTGTTTTTGCTCAATACCGTTCAGGGCGTTTGTGCCAACCGCACAAAACTTATATCAAACTACTCACCAAGACCAGGCCTATGAGGCACAGCTTTTTATTTTTCATTTTTATGCATTTTGTGATTTTTAACAATTAATTAATTCAGAAATCACAGTTTTTGCTCAATAGCGTTCAGGGCTTTTGAGCCATCCACACAAAACTTACGTCAAACTACTTACCAAGACCAGGCCTATGAGGCACAGCCTTTTATTTATCATTTTTATGCATTTTGTAATTTTTGATAATTTAATATTTCATAAATCTGTGTTTTTGCTCAATACCGTTCAGGGCTTTTGTGCCAACTGCACAAAACTTATGTCAAACTACTCACCAAGACCAGGCCTATGAGGCACAGCCTTTTATTTATCATTTTTATGCATTTTGTGATTTTTAACAATTAATTCAGAAATAACTGTTTTTGCTCAATAGCGTTCAGGGCTTTTGAGCAATCCACACAAAATTTATGTCAAACTACTCACCAAGACCAGGCCTATGAGGCACAGCTTTTTGTTGATCATTTTTATGCATTTTGTGATTTTTAACAATTAATTAATTAAGAAATCACTGTTTTTGCTCAATAGCGTTCAGGGCTTTTGAGCCATCCACACAAAACTTACGTCAAACTACTCACCAAGGCCAGGCCTATGAGGCACAGCCTTTTATTTATCATTTTTATGCATTTTGTAATTTTTGATAATTTAATATTTCATAAATCTGTGTTTTTGCTCAATACCGTTCAGGGCTTTTGTGCCATCCACACAAAACTTACGTCAAACTACTCACCAAGACCAGGCCTATGAGGCACAGCCTTTTATTTATCATTTTTATGCATTTTGTAATTTTTGATAATTTAATATTTCATAAATCTGTTTTTGCTCAATAGCGTTCAGGGCTTTTGAGCCATCCACACAAAACTTACGTCAAACTACTCAACAAGACCAGGCCTATGAGGCACAGCTTTATTTTTCATTTTTATGCATTTTGTGATTTTTAACAATTAATTAATTCAGAAATCACTGTTTTTGCTCAATAGCGTTCAGGGCTTTTGAGCCATCCACACAAAACTTACGTCAAACTACTCACCAAGACCAGGCCTATGAGGCACAGCTTTTTATTTTTCATTTTTATGCATTTTGTGATTTTTAACAATTAATTAATTCAGAAATCACTGTTTTTGCTCAATAGCGTTCAGGGCTTTTGAGCCATCCACACAAAACTTACGTCAAACTACTCACCAAGACCAGTCCTATGAGGCACAGCCTTTTATTTATCATTTTTATGCATTTTGTAATTTTTGATAATTTAATATTTCATAAATCTGTGTTTTTGCTCAATACCGTTTAGGGCTTTTGTGCCATCCACACAAAACTTATGTCAAACTACTCACCAAGACCAGGCATATGAGGCACAGCTTTTTATTTATCATTTTTATGCATTTTGTAGTTTTTGATAATTTAATATTTCATAAATCTGTGTTTTTGCTCAATACCGTTCAGGGCTTTTGTGCCAACCGCACGATACTTAAGTCAAACTACTCACCAAGACCAGGCCTATGAGGCACAGCTTTTTGTTGATCATTTTTATGCATTTTGTGATTTTTAACAATTAATTAATTCAGAAATCACTGTTTTTGCTCAATAGCGTTCAGGGCTTTTGAGCCATCCACACAAAACTTAGGTCAAACTACTCACCAAGGCCAGGCCTATGAGGCACAGCTTTTTAATGATCATTTTTATGCATTTTGTAATTTTTGATAATTTAATATTTCATAAATCTGTGTTTTTGCTCAATACCGTTCAGGGCTTTTGTGCCATCCACACAAAACTTACGTCAAACTACTCACCAAGACCAGGCCTATGAGGCACAGCCTTTTATTTATCATTTTTATGCATTTTGTAATTTTTGATAATTTAATATTTCATAAATCTGTGTTTTTGCTCAATAGCGTTCAGGGCTTTTGAGCCATCCACACAAAACTTACGTCAAACTACTCAACAAGACCAGGCCTATGAGGCACAGCTTTATTTTTCATTTTTATGCATTTTGTGATTTTTAACAATTAATTAATTCAGAAATCACTGTTTTTGCTCAATAGCGTTCAGGGCTTTTGAGCCATCCACACAAAACTTACGTCAAACTACCCAGATCAAAATAAGCAGGTTTTGTACTATGCTTTAGTTTTGCCAGGCATGGGTAAGGATAAACCTCCTTTGCCCGTCACAGAACTCATCTCAAACAGTCATACAATTCCTTCAATTTCTCACTGGCTCATGGAATTTAGACGAAAACTGTCTACAACTACAAAGATACAAGTAGCACAGGTCGAGACTGATTACAGTTGGGCTCTGATAAACAGCGTTCTTATATCTTTTAACAAGGAGGATATTTCAGTTTACCTTGACCGAGCATTTAACATTGTGCATGGAAGAACTGCAGTTATTCCAAAATTCACAATCTTGCACCTGTGCTCTGCCCATATTATTAAGGCTGTGTCGAGAGCATTTGGTAAAAAAACCAAAGTCAGAGACATACAGGAGTATGCAACATTCAGTCTTGCATTCCTCCTCAATTGCCAAAGCATTCAGATTGCACTTGAAATGTTTCATCATATGTGTGTGCTTTTTGGTGCAGAAAAGTGCACCCAGTCTGTAAGGAAAAGTCAAACCTACCTTGACAAATGTATTCTGCACACAAAAAACTTAAAAGGGGAAGACATTGAACAACATGTAATGGAAGATGAGGAAAGCACCACAGAGAAAACTAACACGATTGTTGGAAAGTCACCTTTTACACAAGCTTTTCAAGTTCAACGTGACCAAGCAGAATGTGAATTTCTATCGGATGATGCAGTGGACATAAAAAACCCTTATCACTGCCCTGGTGTCATTGATGTTCTGATTAAAAACTACATGGGGATCATCCCACTTTGGAGTGGTTTGTTGCTTGGGGATTTGACACGACATGGAAAGTCACCTTGTGAAACAGATGGAAGTGCCAAAACAAGAGAAACAAACTGCCATGTAGAGTTATGGTGTGGTTTGGTGAAAAGGTCCATCTTGTTGAGGAAGAAATACCTTAGACCTGCCGAGTTCATCTCAAAAATGTTTGCCTCCATCCAAGGACGATATATAGAGCACATTATGCAGCACAATCTCCCAGAGCACATTCTGGACAACGCCTGCACAGGTTCTATTAGGCCTGATGATGACCACGAAGAACAGTGGAAGAAGCGTGACAGCTCTGCTGGTCAGCCCAAGTGCAAGTCAAAGTACTTCCATCCTCCAAAGAAACTACCAAAGCCCAAGACTTCAGATTTCACTCGAGTGAACATAATAAAAGGAGCTCAAGGTCATGACAAAGATTCCCAGGTAAATTTTCTTTCACTTGTTAGACACTGTATGATTCTTAACTTAGTAAAGCAAAATTTTGAACTGGCTTAAATTAATAAATAAAGTCTGTGAAAATAATTAGGGCTGGAAGGGCTAGGAGATTTTCATGAAGTTTGCCATATAAAATTAAACTAGCAAGTTTTAAATTGTTCCTATTTATATATTTTTGTTGGAAGTACGCAAATTAATTTAATTTTTGTTGCTGTGAGTGCACATCCCCATAACTATACGTATAAATGAAAACTTTTCTTTAAAAAAAGTCAAGAGATCTACATTGAATTTGACTCAATGTTTTTTTAAACAATCCAATGATAAAACTACGTTTGCAAGCTAATTCTAGATCAATTCCAAGTTTCAAAATTTTGTCAATTGTTTTTACACATAAATCTTTCTGAATCTGACATAAAAACCCAGTTGTGCTCATTGCATTTTTTTAAAAAGGTGTGTGTATTCACAAACTAAATGTAACAACTGTGATTCAGACCAAAAATTCATTTATATTTCAATTTCTCCAGAGAAATGTGAAATTAAATTTCCCAACACTCAAAACAAAGTTGTTTTTATGGCATTGTTTTAGCTGTATTGTATTTTATAGGTTACGTTATATGTTTACGTTATCATTTAGTTATGAGAAAAGAAGCCATGATTGTTTTGATATGCACCTACACTATTAAAGTACAGTATTTATTTACTAACACCTATTTCTCTAAACAATTATGGTTATTGTATTCTGCAAGGAGGTAAAGGACATGAAAAATAGTTATACTGACTGAATAGGTCTATCAATAGAAGCATTTGCTGTACATAAAACTAGTAATTATTGATTAGACATTACAATTCATACTTTGATAAGAGATTTATTTTCCAAGATTATAAGTGAATGAAAATCAGGACATTTCAGAAACTCAAACTCTTTTCTTGATTCATTGTATCCCTTATTAGTTGTGTGAACAAATTTATTGATTGTGCTCATTTTCAGTTAACCTTATTGTGGAAGAAGAGGGACACAGAGGTAGTTGTAGCAGTTATACCATCACAAATCAATGGTCGTAGCATCCTCGTACATCATTCAGAGCTGTGCTCACTTCGACCTAACCGGTGGCTGACCGGGGAGGTATGTGTATTTTTTTTAGGTTTGTTTCATCTACAATGTACTTTACAAGATTCATGTTATCCTTTGATATTCAACTAATCAAAAGTTCTGATTTGCTCCGAATTTGACACACATGTTTTATTGTTTATGTCTATGCTTAGATTATAGAAGACCTTCTACATGTGGCTGCCCATACATGCAGAGTAGAACAAGATTTATCTTTTAAATCACTACAAAGCCGGTGTGATTTTGTTTGGAAAAAAAACAGAGGTTCTTCATCACAGTTTACCAAAGGTAACGTAAATGTTCATTGTATCATGGTGCCAATGTGGCATAACAAAGAAGTAGAACTTCCACACTCACATCAGCCACATGGAGTAAAACATGACTAAAAAACAGTACTGTATACTGTATCTGCCGTATTAAATGATTTGATAGTTGAGAATGTTCAAATTACGCCTCTATCAAAGAATGTACTTGTCAATAAAATCACACAATTAATTAATTGAATAAAGGGCGTGAATGACAAAAGAAGTTCTGAGATAAGCTGTACATTTGTAATCGGAATTCTGTATGATTTGTTTTACCGTTTTAATGTTTGCAATTTTAGGTCAACTTCAAAGATTACCGAGCTGTTCTGTCATTTGTGCTGGTGAACAATAACCACTGGAAGCTGCTGGTTTGTGGTTTTGCTACTGACAATTTATTTGATTATTGTATAGTCTGTCTTTTAATGCAGGTCACTTTAAGAACAGTAAAAATAATTTATTTTACGGTTCATTTCCTTTTTTGATTTGTTGCAGTACATTCATGTGGAAGACAGCACAGTTTTTCTGGTGGATCCTGCACAAATGTCATCTGAGCTTGAAGACTCCAGTTCTGCTGCAAAAAGAATAAAGTAAATCAACAATGAAAAAATGTTTCAGTATTTATTCAAACATACTATTACTACAGTTTAAAGAAATTACAGGTTTTATTTATTTTCTGCAAACAATGAGGTGCTTGACTAAAATTTCTCGTACTCAAAGGTGTTTTTGCATTTAACAGGAAATACTTCAAGATGAGAAGGAAATTACATGGAAAAAAAGAGTGGGCAACTGTTAAATGGAAAGGGGGGAGTATGCACCACCCTGTTCAAAAAGATGGAAGCAGCTGTGGCATCCTTGTTGTCAAAGTAAGATGAGAACTCTTTGTTTTAATCATATTCATGCGTACATACATACATGCATGTATGCATAATGTTAGTTATTTTAATTAGTAACTACTATAGGTCAATTAAAATGTATATCTTCATAAGTGTTAGTCCAGCCAGACCATATGTTTTTGTGTACCTGGAGAATAAAGAATCCAGAGATTCTTAATGAATTGTGTAGTTGTTTAACAGAAGAACTGGGGGTCATTGTGGGTTTTGTATTGATAACAATCTTTGTATACGTGTAGATGTCTTATTCTTTCGGCTTTTCCCTTTTCAAACCTCAACATCTTCATTTCTGCCACTTCCAGTTCTTTCTCCTGTCTTTTTGTCAATGACACCGTCTCCAGACCATTCAACATAGCTGGTCTCACCACTGTCTTGTAAACTTTTCCTTTGACGTTTGCTGACACCTTTTTGTCACAAATCACTCCTGAAACTTTTCTCCATCCGCTCCATCCTGCCTGAACTCTCTTTTTCACCTCTTTACCACATTCCCCATTTTCCTGGACAGTGGACCCAAAGTACTTGAAGTCCTGCACCTTTGTGACCTCTGCTCCTTGTAGCCTCACTGTTTCACCTCCTCCCTCTCATTCACACACATGTACTCTGTCTTACTACGACTGACTTTCATTCCTCTTCTTTCAAGTGAATACCTCCACCTCTCCAAGTTCTCTTCCACCTGTTCCCTGTTCTCACCACAGATCACAATGTCATCTGCAAACATCATAGTCCATGGGGATTCCTGCCTGACCTCATCTGTTAGTCGGTCCATCACCAGAGCAAACAAGAAGGGGCTCAGAGCCGATCCTTGATACACTCCCACCTCCACCTTGAAGCTATCTGTCACTCCTACAGCACATCTCACCACTGTCCTGCTGTCCTCATACATGTCCTGCTGTCCTCATACATGTCCTGTACCAGTCTAACATACCTTTCTGTCACTCCAGATTTCCTCATGCAATACCACACCTCCTCTCTTGGCACTGTGTCAGATGCTTTTTCTAAATCCACAAACACACAATGGAGTTCTTTCTGACCCTTCTCTGTACTTCTCTATCAACATCCTCAAAGCAAATATGGCATCTGTGGTGCTCTTTCTTGGCATGAAACCATACTGCTGCTCACAGAGGGTCACCTCTTGTCTGTCTTGCTTCCACAACTCTCTCCCAGATCTTCATTGTGTGGCTCATCAACTTAAAGGTTCAGTATGTAGCTTTTTTTTTTAAACATATTTCTTCACTCCTGACAAGTTTCCCTCCCCGGGGGTCTTCAACTAGATGTAACCTATTAAAAATGTTTTCTTGTAATTGCAAAGATATGCTGTATTATTAAGATTAAAAAATAGTACAGTATATAACAGTAACGTTTTGTTTAGATCGCAAAAGCACTGATGCAAGCCTTTCCATCGATGCCTGATGTTAAATTTGAAACATCTAAAAAGGCCATCCAAAGTGACAGAAAAGAACTTGCTCTTCAAATCCTTGATGCATCAGGTATCTTAGCATGCACCTCACGTGAACATCATTGATTATGTATAAATTAAAATTAATTTGTTGCCTTTTTTTCTAGTGTTTGATGAGCACAGCTGTTGTGCCATGTGTGCTGCACATAAACCCCCCGTGCCTGGACCAGCAATAACAGACTGGGTGAGACTTTCTGAGCAGTCAGTGTGTATTTGTAAAATTTGAAAGGTGTAACAGGAAGTCTACTGCATGCTTGCTCAAGATGAGGGTTCTGCGATGGACTTAAATTGAAACAGTGTATTGAGCAGTCATGAGATAGTGTTAAATTATTATTTAGGACAAATGAATATTTCGGTTCTGTGCAGTCACGGAACTTGTGTTGTGACTTGGCGCTAAATAAATACACATAATTGGACTTAATAAACTAGTGAACACTGTATAATGTATAAAAGCAAATGATTATAACGATATTAACTTTTTTAAATATACTTTAACAGATCCAGTGTGACGACTGCGACAGATGGTTCCATGTACAGTGCTTGAACATAACTTACACAGTTTTCCAAAAAGCGAAGAAGGAACAATGGAAATGTCAACTGTGCGAGTAAAGCCCAATATCAGCAATGTCTTCAATATTGTTAAAAATTAAATATTGTTACTGTCTTTTGATGGTTTGGATTAGTGAGGAAGACAATTGATTTTTTAATTTTTTTTGTCTTTGTTTCTGAACCAAAAGAATTTGTTGTTTTGTGTGGATGGCTCAAAAGCCCTGAACGCTATTGAGTAAAAACAGTGATTTCTGAATTAATTAATTGTTAAAAATCACAAAATGCATAAAAATGAAAAATAAAAAGCTGTGCCTCATAGGCCTGGTCTTGGAGAGTAGTTTGATGTAAGTTTTGTGTGGATGGCTCAAAAGCCCTGAACGCTATTGAGCAAAAACAGTGATTTCTGAATTAATTAATTGTTAAAAATCACAAAATGCATAAAAATGAAAAATAAAAAGCTGTGCCTCATAGGCCTGGTCTTGGTGAGTAGTTTGACGTAAGTTTTGTGTGGATGGCTCAAAAGCCCTGAACGCTATTGAGCAAAAACAGTGATTTCTGAATTAATTAATTGTTAAAAATCACAAAATGCATAAAAATGAAAAATAAAAAGCTGTGCCTCATAGGCCTGGTCTTGGTGAGTAGTTTGACGTAAGTTTTGTGTGGATGGCTCAAAAGCCCTGAACGCTATTGAGCAAAAACAGTGATTTCTGAATTAATTAATTGTTAAAAATCACAAAATGCATAAAAATGATAAATAAAAAGCTGTGCCTCATAGGCCTGGTCTTGGTGAGTAGTTTGACGTAAGTTTTGTGTGGATGGCTCAAAAGCCCTGAACGCTATTGAGCAAAAACAGTGATTTCTGAATTAATTAATTGTTAAAAATCACAAAATGCATAAAAATGAAAAATAAAAAGCTGTGCCTCATAGGCCTGGTCTTGGTGAGTAGTTTGACATAAGTTTTGTGTGGATGGCACAAAAGCCCTGAACGGTATTGAGCAAAAACACAGATTTATGAAATATTAAATCATCAAAAATTACAAAATGCATAAAAATGATAAATAAAAGGCTGTGCCTCATAGGCCTGGTCTTGGTGAGTAGTTTGACGTAAGTTTTGTGTGGATGGCTCAAAAGCCCTGAACGCTATTGAGCAAAAACAGTGATTTCTGAATTAATTAATTGTTAAAAATCACAAAATGCATAAAAATGAAAAGTAAAAAGCTGTGCCTCATAGGCCTGGTCTTGGTGAGTAGTTTGACGTAAGTTTTGTGTGGATGGCTCAAAAGCCCTGAACGCTATTGAGCAAAAACAGTGATTTCTGAATTAATTAATTGTTAAAAATCACAAAATGCATAAAAATGATCATTAAAAAGCTGTGCCTCATAGGCCTGGTCTTGGTGAGTAGTTTGACATAAATTTTGTGTGGATTTCTCAAAAGCCCTGAACGCTATTGAGCAAAAACAGTGATTTCTGAATTAATTAATTGTTAAAAATCACAAAATGCATAAAAATGATAAATAAAAAGTTGTGCCTCATAGGCCTGGTCTTGGTGAGTAGTTTGACGTAAGTTTTGTGTGGATGGCTCAAAAGCCCTGAACGCTATTGAGCAAAAACAGTGATTTCTGAATTAATTAATTGTTAAAAATCACAAAATGCATAAAAATGATAAATAAAAAGTTGTGCCTCATAGGCCTGGTCTTGGTGAGTAGTTTGACGTAAGTTTTGTGTGGATGGCTCAAAAGCCCTGAACGCTATTGAGCAAAAACAGTGATTTCTGAATTAATTAATTGTTAAAAATCACAAAATGCATAAAAATGAAAAATAAAAAGCTGTGCCTCATAGGCCTGGTCTTGGTGAGTAGTTTGACGTAAGTTTTGTGTGGATGGCTCAAAAGCCCTGAACGCTATTGAGCAAAAACAGTGATTTCTGAATTAATTAATTGTTAAAAATCACAAAATGCATAAAAATGATCATTAAAAAGCTGTGCCTCATAGGCCTGGTCTTGGTGAGTAGTTTGACATAAATTTTGTGTGGATTTCTCAAAAGCCCTGAACGCTATTGAGCAAAAACAGTTATTTCTGAATTAATTGTTAAAAATCACAAAATGCATAAAAATGATAAATAAAAGGCTGTGCCTCATAGGCCTGGTCTTGGTGAGTAGTTTGATGTAAGTTTTGTGCGGTTGGCACAAAAGCCCTGAACGGTATTGAGCAAAAACACAGATTTATGAAATATTAAATTATCAAAAATTACAAAATGCATAAAAATGATAAATAAAAAGCTGTGCCTCATATGCCTGGTCTTGGTGAGTAGTTTGACATAAGTTTTGTGCGGTTGGCACAAAAGCCTTGAACGGTATTGAGCAAAAACACAGATTTATGAAATATTAAATTATCAAAAATTACACAATGCATAAAAATGATAAATAAAAAGCTGTGCCTCATAGGCCTGGTCTTGGTGAGTAGTTTGACGTAAGCTTTGTGTGGATGGCTCAAAAGCCCTGAACGCTATTGAGCAAAAACAGTGATTTCTGAATTAATTAATTGTTAAAAATCACAAAATGCATAAAAATGAAAAATAAAAAGCTGTGCCTCATAGGCCTGGTCTTGGTGAGTAGTTTGACATAAGTTTTGTGTGGATGGCTCAAAAGCCCTGAACGCTATTGAGCAAAAACAGTGATTTCTGAATTAATTAATTGTTAAAAATCACAAAATGCATAAAAATGATAAATAAAAGGCTGTGCCTCATAGGCCTGGTCTTGGAGAGTAGTTTGATGTAAGTTTTGTGTGGATGGCTCAAAAGCCCTGAACGCTATTGAGCAAAAACAGTGATTTCTGAATTAATTAATTGTTAAAAATCACAAAATGCATAAAAATGATAAATAAAAAGTTGTGCCTCATAGGCCTGGTCTTGGTGAGTAGTTTGACGTAAGTTTTGTGTGGATGGCTCAAAAGCCCTGAACGCTATTGAGCAAAAACAGTGATTTCTGAATTAATTAATTGTTAAAAATCACAAAATGCATAAAAATGAAAAATAAAAAGCTGTGCCTCATAGGCCTGGTCTTGGTGAGTAGTTTGACGTAAGTTTTGTGTGGATGGCTCAAAAGCCCTGAACGCTATTGAGCAAAAACAGTGATTTCTGAATTAATTAATTGTTAAAAATCACAAAATGCATAAAAATGATAAATAAAAGGCTGTGCCTCATAGGCCTGGTCTTGCAGAGTAGTTTGATGTAAGTTTTGTGTGGATGGCTCAAAAGCCCTGAACGCTATTGAGCAAAAACAGTGATTTCTGAATTAATTAATTGTTAAAAATCACAAAATGCATAAAAATGAAAAATAAAAAGCTGTGCCTCATAGGCCTGGTCTTGGTGAGTAGTTTGACGTAAGTTTTGTGTGGATGGCTCAAAAGCCCTGAACGCTATTGAGCAAAAACAGTGATTTCTGAATTAATTAATTGTTAAAAATCACAAAATGCATAAAAATGAAAAATAAAAAGCTGTGCCTCATAGGCCTGGTCTTGGTGAGTAGTTTGACGTAAGTTTTGTGTGGATGGCTCAAAAGCCCTGAACGCTATTGAGCAAAAACAGTGATTTCTGAATTAATTAATTGTTAAAAATCACAAAATGCATAAAAATGATAAATAAAAAGCTGTGCCTCATAGGCCTGGTCTTGGTGAGTAGTTTGACGTAAGTTTTGTGTGGATGGCTCAAAAGCCCTGAACGCTATTGAGCAAAAACAGTGATTTCTGAATTAATTAATTGTTAAAAATCACAAAATGCATAAAAATGATAAATAAAAAGTTGTGCCTCATAGGCCTGGTCTTGGTGAGTAGTTTGACGTAAGTTTTGTGTGGATGGCTCAAAAGCCCTGAACGCTATTGAGCAAAAACAGTGATTTCTGAATTAATTAATTGTTAAAAATCACAAAATGCATAAAAATGAAAAATAAAAAGCTGTGCCTCATAGGCCTGGTCTTGGTGAGTAGTTTGACGTAAGTTTTGTGTGGATGGCTCAAAAGCCCTGAACGCTATTGAGCAAAAACAGTGATTTCTGAATTAATTAATTGTTAAAAATCACAAAATGCATAAAAATGATAAATAAAAGGCTGTGCCTCATAGGCCTGGTCTTGGTGAGTAGTTTGACATAAGTTTTGTGTGGATGGCACAAAAGCCCTGAACGGTATTGAGCAAAAACACAGATTTATGAAATATTAAATCATCAAAAATTACAAAATGCATAAAAATGATAAATAAAAGGCTGTGCCTCATAGGCCTGGTCTTGGTGAGTAGTTTGACGTAAGTTTTGTGTGGATGGCTCAAAAGCCCTGAACGCTATTGAGCAAAAACAGTGATTTCTGAATTAATTAATTGTTAAAAATCACAAAATGCATAAAAATGATCATTAAAAAGCTGTGCCACATAGGCCTGGTCTTGGTGAGTAGTTTGACATAAATTTTGTGTGGATTTCTCAAAAGCCCTGAACGCTATTGAGCAAAAACAGTTATTTCTGAATTAATTGTTAAAAATCACAAAATGCATAAAAATGATAAATAAAAGGCTGTGCCTCATAGGCCTGGTCTTGGTGAGTAGTTTGACATAAGTTTTGTGCGGTTGGCACAAAAGCCCTGAACGGTATTGAGCAAAAACACAGATTTATGAAATATTAAATTATCAAAAATTACAAAATGCATAAAAATGATAAATAAAAAGCTGTGTCTCATATGCCTGGTCTTGGTGAGTAGTTTGACATAAGTTTTGTGCGGTTGGCACAAAAGCCTTGAACGGTATTGAGCAAAAACACAGATTTATGAAATATTAAATTATCAAAAATTACACAATGCATAAAAATGATATATAAAAGGCTGTGCCTCATAGGCCTGGTCTTGGTGAGTAGTTTGACTTAAGTATCGTGCGGTTGGCACAAAAGCCCTGAACGGTATTGAGCAAAAACACAGATTTATGATATATTAAAATATCAAAAATTACAAAATGCATAAAAATGATCAATCAAAAGCTGTGCCTCATAGGCCTGGTCTTGGTGAGTAGTTTGATATAAGTTTTGTGCGGTTGGCACAAAAGCCCTGAACGGTATTGAGCAAAAACACAGATTTATGAAATATTAAATTATCAAAAATGACAAAATGCATAAAAATGATAAATAAAAGGCTGTGCCTCATAGGCCTGGTCTTGGTGAGCAGTTTGATATAAGTTTTGTGCGGTTGGCACAAAAGCCCTGAACGGTATTGAGCAAAAACACAGATTTATGAAATATTAAATTATCAAAAATTACAAAATGCATAAAAATAATAAATAAAAGGCTGTGCCTCATAGGCCTGGACTTGGTGAGCACTTTGATATAAGTTTTGTGCGGTTGGCACAAAAGCCCTGAACGGTATTGAGCAAAAACAGTGATTTCTGAATTAATTAATTGTTAAAAATTATAAAATACATAAAAATTGAGAAATAAACAGCTGTGTCTCGCAGAACTGGTCTTGGAGATTAGTCTGATGCAAGTTTTGTGTGGGTGGGTCAATCGTGTAAAATATATTATTTTTTGTTTCTGAAGAGTGAATGCGGTCGAAAATTTGTTGACTGTCCCTAAGCGAACCATGACGTCTCTGAGAAGGGGCAGACAAAGAGTGGCTGCCCGAAATCAGACTCCATGAAGCGGACTGACGAGAGAAACGCACCCCTGCAGCCACGGAGCTCGAATATCCAACTTCCAACGTAAAACTAACTTTACCGCAGTAGTGGAAGGGACAATTATTCCACTGGAACAATGCAGGTACAGCTCATTTTTAACCACTGTTTGATGCTGGCTCTTGAATATTCTGAGGTTTAAAACGCCAGCTACAACCGAGTGTTAGCTTTAAGGCTAACTCGGTTAGCCACGAACTCTGGCATTAAAATATAAAAAACTAAGCGCTCTATTGTACCTGCTATTCACTGGACACAACGGCACACAACAAATCTCTCTTGTTGTACCAGTAGCTCGCAGATAATTTACCTTTTGTGTCTTTTACATGGTCTAGTTCTAGAAGCTACCGCTAACAACACCAGCAGTAGATGAGAGCCGGAAGTGAAGCGCACGGGTCACATTTTAACGGAAGTACGTCACCACTACCCGTGGCATATAGGCTATTACTTCGTGGTCATTTACAAACTATGAGCTGTATTCGAATTTTGAGCTAAAATTCGATTTATTTATAATTTATTTGCGCAGTGCATAACACATAACTACGGAAGCGTATTGCTGACACCTGGAGAATTTTTTTGGGGGGGCTTATGTAGTAATAATGTGATACGTATCAAGTAATAACGTGATACGTATCAAGTAATTACTTGATACGTATCAAGTAATAACGTGATACGTATCAAGTAATAACGTGATACGTATCAAGTAATTACGTGATACGTATCACGTTATTACTTGATACGTATCACGTTATTACTTGATATTATCACGTTATTACTTGATACGTATCACGTTATTACTTGATACGTATCAAGTAATAACGTGATACGTATCAAGTAATTACTTGATACGTATCAAGTAATAACGTGATACGTATCAAGTAATTACGTGATACGTATCACGTTATTACTTGATACGTATCACATTATTACTACATAAGCCCCCCAAAAAAATTCTCCAGGTGTCAGCAATACGCTTCCGTACATAACCATTAACGTTTAAAAATCACAGAACCTGTCTTAACAGGTTTAATAACATTGAGTATGTCTCTTAAAAGAATGCGGTTCTAGTGAGTATCACATACAGGCTAAAACTCTTTGCGTAAGTTGCTTTTAATCCGATTTTGTTAGATGCTACTCGCAAGCTAACGGTTAAGCTAAAGGCTAAGCTAGCGGGCGTCAACAGCGCCTCTATAGCGGCCACGAAGAGTAATTACAGTCACTTTGTGATAAAAACAAGCAGAACATTTACACAGAATAGATGATGAAACCTAGTCTGCATTTAATGTAAAACAACATATTTTAAAGTTATTCTGTGCACTCCAGTTTATTTTAAATAAAACGTTTAAAATAACAAACAAGAAGCATCTTTTGACTTTGTTTTCACAAAAATCAAAACAAAGATGGCAGAACAGATTTGAACATGTCACAGGACAACAAAATCACAGATTTTTATTTAAAGTAACATCTTTAATATGCTGAGCACACAGTGCACGCGATGATTTGGAAGACGTCAAAGTGAAACAATTTAAATCCAGAAGATTTGACCATTGCGTGAATTTATTAAGGAACGTGAAGGACGCGGGTTCGCGCCCCGGCCACTACACACCTTGGGGTGTCTATGAGTGCACATCTAATTCTCCAGCTCCCCGAGCGCGACTACGCTGCTCGCTGCACCACCTGGTGGTGGTTGGGTTAAAGGCAGAAGACCAATTTCGTCTGTCAAGTATGGGAAACATACACAGATGACAAATGTGACAAATTATTATTATTATTAAGTTCTTGGAACCCTTGTGCTATAAAGTCAGATAAGATTTTTTTTTTAAGGTAAAGTTTTTTTTTTCATGATGTTAAATTCCTTTTTGTTCTAACAGCTTTCTGCACAACGAACTGACCCTCGTCGAAAATAAGATTCACCTGACTTTGAATTTCAGTGATAAAAGGTATTGCAAATTTTGTCCCCAAAAGCTTTGGAACATACAGATGTTTGTGCTCCAAATAAATTATAAAAGTAATCATTTTTCTGGTTTGCAGGAAGGAGATGAAGACCAGTTTGGAGAAGTACGAGAAGAACACTCAGATGAAGACGGTGAAGGAGAGGAAGCATGTGTGACCACTACACAGCCAATGTAAGTGTAGTGTTCTTGTCATTAGTCAGTACTTCAGCCTTTTTATTCAGATTTTTTTTATTGTTAATTAATTCCTGTTTATGTAGTTTGGTGGAACAGGTGATGTGATGACTGTGAAGAAAAAAGATTTACATCCTCGAGACATCGATGCCTTTTGGCTCCAGCGTCAGTTCAGTCGTTTCTAACACTTTGAGATTTTTGTTAATGAAAAGTGCGTTATAAATTAAATTCATTCTTATTCTTATTATTCTATGACGATGCCATTGTCTCTCAAAAGAAAGCTGATGAAGTCTTAGAAATCCTCAAGGTTTGTCTGTCGACATTTGTTGATAGTTGACTTGTGCCCACACACACACAGATCTTTTGGACACCCTTTTTCTCCTGTTTTACAGACTGACAGTGATGACAGAGAATGTGAGAATCAGCTGTTGTTGGGCGTCAACACATTTGATTTCATTAAAATCCTCCGTCAACACCGTCGCATGAGTAAGTCAAGTCTGGCTGGATGAAAGTTTGCCGCAACGTTCTGCCATATTGTTTTTATTTTGAAATTGTTTGTGTCTTTTCACACACACACACATAGTTCAGTATTGTACCATGCTGGCGAGCACTCAGAGTGAAGCATACAATGAACGTATCATAGGGAAAATGGAGTCGGATCAGGAGCTGTCAAAGATTCTCTACCAGGTTCAGGAGACAGAGAAGGAGGACATCATTCGGGTAAGAATTCCTGTTTGTGAAGTTATGCCATAAAACCATTTGTCTGTGTGGACCATCACAGCTCGGTTTTGTTTTCTAGGAAGAACAATCTCGCAGGGAGAGGGTGAGGAAGTCTTAGATTTTAGATTAGATTTTAGTGGTCAAGGTTAGGATCACATAG
>JBBPBX010058156.1:0-10160 GCA_038048925.1 Garcialebias charrua
TCTCTGCTGCTCGTCTTATTGGACCTCACATCGGCTTTTGACACCATCGACCACAAGATCCTCATTTCTAGGCTGGAGCAGTGGGTGGGCATCACAGGGTCTGCCCTCAAATGGTTTGAGTCCTACTTCTCAGACAGAACCTTTTGTGTCAATATCAACAATTTCAGTTCAGCATCTACAGCGCTTCAGTGGGGGGTACCGCAGGGGTCCATCCTCGGTCCCCTTCTCTTCTCATTATACCTGCTGCCACTAGGTGCTATTTTCCGCAAACACAAAATAGCCTTTCATTTTTACGCTGATGATTGTCAAATTTACTTTCCCCTGAGGCACAGAGGCTCTAGCTCTATTCAACCCCTTCTTGACTGCCTGGCTGACATCCATGATTGGATGGCCTCAAACTTCTTAAGTTTCAATGAGAAGAAGTCTGAAGTCATGTTGTTCCATCCCAACAGCTCACTCTCGAACCACGACATTGACCTTCTTTCCCTAGCCCCACTAGAAAAACAAAAGGTCACTAATCTGGGGGTGACAATGGACCCTTCCCTGAAACTTAACAGTCATGTAAACATGATTGTTAAATCCTGCTTTTTTCAGCTGAGGCGGCTGTCTAAGCTGAAGCCCATACTATCCAAAAAGAACCTGGAGACAGTAATCCATGCTTTCATAACATCGAGGCTCGATTACTGCAATTCACTTCTGTTTGGAATCAGTCAGTCCTCCATTGCACGGCTACAGCTGGTCCAGAATGCTGCAGCCCGATTCTTAACTGGTACAGGCCATAGAGAGCACATTACACCAGTTTTGGCCTCCCTGCACTGGCTACCCATTCACCTTCGGATCCAGTTTAAAATACTCATGTATGTTTTTAAATCTCTGAACAGTTCCGCTCCATCTTATCTCACTGATCTTCTGCAGCCATATGTCCCACGGCGCTCTCTGAGGTCAGCAGACCAGATGCTTCTCTCAGTCCCAGATACTCGCCGTAAGCTCAGAGGTGACAGGGCTTTCTCTGTTGCAGGTCCAAGACTGTGGAATGAGTTGCCACTGAGTGTCAGGCAGGCTCCCTCACTCACAGTCTTTAAGTCTCGCTTGAAAACCCACTTCTATTCTCTCGCCTTTAACACGGTGTGATTTGTTTTGATCCTCTGTAATATACATTGTTCGCCATTTTAGTTAGTTTCTGTTGCTATTTCTATCTATCTATTTTTTTTTTTTTGCTGTCTTCTTTGCTTGTTTGTTTCTATTGTACAGCACTTTGGTTGGCCTTGTGTCTGTTTAAGTGCTCTATAAAAAGTGGTATGGTATACATAAAATAATTTAACAGAAACATTCATATATAAAATAATTTAACAGAAACATTCATATATAAAATAATAATTTAACAGAAACATTCATATATAAAATAATAATTTAACAGAAACATTTGTATATAAAATAATTTAACATTATTTATGTGAGGAGCAGACTGCTTAGAGTTTAACTCCATCACAGAACTCTCATCTTAAACAAGCATGAAGGTGACAGTGGAAAGAAAAAACTCCCTCATGAGGAAGAAATCTTTAGCAGAACCAGGCTTCAGGACAAGCGGCCATCTACTTTGACCGGCTGGGTTTGGTAGGAACAGATACACAATGGCAGGTCAATAACCACATGTTAAAGCTCCACTGACATCATCTTTTAACTTTTCAAAAAATGGCACAACATATATAAATATTAAGATTGACCCCTGACCGTTTTTGCTAAAATAATGTTAAATGAATGAAAATTCCTCTCAAGAATAGTTTAAAATTAGCGCTGTTTTTTTACACGGTAAATACGGGTTTTCCGGTCACGTGTTTGTGACGTCAGATAAAGGAATTTGCTCCAAGCGCACATTGAATACAATGTAGAAATATATAAACGCATCCGTCGAATTTAGCCATCTAAAACTGTAGATATTAGCGATTTAGCTTCAGTTCGTGAAGCAGAAGTTATTTTGAGTGATAAAAAACAAACAGAAATGTTTCATTTCTCCGTGTTGCTAGTTCTGTTTTCAGGAAAGGTTGCACATTCATGTAGTGAGCACCAGATGTCAGCAAAGCTAAAGGGCTCACTTCATGAATGTGCAACCTTTCCTGTAAAAGAAACAGCAACACGGAGAAATGAAACATTGCTGTTTGTTGTTTATCACTCTAAATAACTTCTGCTTCACGAACTGAAGCCAATTCGCTAATATCTGATGTTTTAAATGGCTAAATTCGACGGATACGTTTATATATTTCTACATTACAGAGCTCTGTAAGAGTTCACGATAGCTTTGCTGACATCTGGTGCTCACTACATGGATGTGCAACCTTTCCTGAAAACAGAACTAGCAACACGGAGAAATGAAACATTGCTGTTTGTTTTTTATCACTCAGAATAACTTCTGCTTCACGAACTGAAGCTAAATCGCTAATATCTACAGTTTTAGATGGCTAAATTCGACGGATGCGTTTATATTTTCTACATTGTATTCAATGTGCGCTTGGAGCAAATTCCTTTATCTGACGTCACAAACACGTGACCGGAAAACCCGTATTTACCGTGTAAAAAAACAGCGCTAATTTTAAACTATTCTTGAGAGGAATTTTCATTCATTTAACATTATTTTAGCAAAAACGGTCAGGGGTCAATCTTAATATTTGTATATGTTGTGCCATTTTTTGAAAAGTTAAAAGATGATGTCAGTGGAGCTTTAAGATAGAAATAGTATCAAATGAAAATTATTTAATTTTAACAATTCATTTAAAGAAATGAGGTCAGTTTGTCTTCTAGTAGTCTAAGTCTATAGCAGCAGAACAAGTCAACACTAACTATAGGATTTATGAAAAAGTAAAGTGTTAATCCCAGTCTTGAAACTGGACAATGTGTCAGCCTCATGGACACAAACTGGAAGTTGGTTCCACAAGAGAGGAGCCTGACAACTGAAAGATCTTCCTCCATTCTGCTGCTGGAAACTCTAGGAACCACAAGTAAACCTGCAGTCTGAGAGTGAAGTGCTCTGTTAGGAAAATATGGAACAATAAGATCTGTAATATAAGATGGAGCTAGGTTGTTGAGAGCTTTGTAGGTTAGAAGTAAGATTTTGAATTCAGTTCTGGATTTGACAGGGAGCCAGTGGAGAGAAGCTAAAACTGGAGAGATATGATCTCTCCCAGTAACTCCAGTTAAGACTCTGGCAGCAGCATGTTGGATCAACTGAAGACTTTTTAAAGAAGTATATGGACACCCAGATAACAAACCATTGCAATAGTCCAGTCTAGAAGACGTGACAAATGCATGAACCAGTTTTTCTGCATCATTGGATTTATGATACCGTACTTTTCGGCAGAAAAGTCACTTCTGTGTATAAGCCGCTTTGTCCAGTTATTGGGAATAATTTGTAAAAATCCATAAATAACATGCTTCGCCCTATAAGTAGCATCTATTATGCGTCACCGCTATGCAACGCGTCAGCGTCTCATTTGCCCTGCTGAAAATGGCGGCCACAGAAGCGAGCCAGCATGGAAGGACTTTACAAGAAAACACGGTAAAAACTACTATTTCTTTGCTGAGAAAAAATATATTTCTTAGCTGACATTTAGGCATGTAACGGTTGTAATGGGTGTACCAAACCGTTTCGGTACAGCACGTTCGGTTCAGTCCACCTACGTACCGTTTCGGTTATTTTTTCACTCATTGAACGTTAATATATGCGCCGCGGAACAAAATTTCCTGGGCGCGTTTCAGCACGGAGCTATTATCGCGCAGCACGCGCAGCATTATTAGCCATTAGCTGCTCGCTCCGGTCTCCTGTTTGGGAACGTTATGGCTTTCTTGTTAAGACGAGCGCACGTTCAAAGCTGTGTTTGTGGACATTGTTTCATGAAGACTCTGCAGCAGCTGCGTGACGCAGCTCTCTGCAGCAGCAACACGTCTAACGTGAACGCGCTGGAAACTACGTCATCGGAATGTGAACAGAAACAGCAGCTGTTGCAGAAACACCGCTAAAAGCAGCTGCATTTAAACAACTTTTATCAGGTAATCAGAGCGGTCCAGAGCAATAACACAAACTGTATGAGTTTTTAAAGATCTGAATCTAAGTCTGAATGTTTTTTATGCGCAGTTGATCCTTGCTATGAGACATCCATCACGTCAACACTTAAGTCAAAAAGTTCAGCTCTTTATGAAAAAACTAAAACTGATTGTGAACAAGTCCTGGAGCTGATTTAAGCCCTGCCCTGATGATGAGTGGGAGATTCAACCGTTCAAGAGGTATTGTTCTTTTATTATAATTATTATTTATAATTTATTATTATTTAAAATCATAATCTTATTAACTTATTTTTTTTAACCTGTTTTTTATTTCCAGTATTTCCAGTTACAGAGGTAGCATGTCTCTTCCACTTCAGGGAAATCCACCAGAGATCACCTGCTGCAGCTAAGAAGTGTGTGATGACTGAACTGAACTCTGGTTGTGAGTAATGAGGACAAATACAGCCACACTGCTGCTACTGGACAAAAACTTGATTAGTTAGATTGTAAACAGTCTGTTGCTGCTTATTGTTCTGGTTCTGACTGTTATTGTATTTATTAAGATTTTTATTATTTTTAATATAATTTATTTATTGTAGAGTGCTGTTTATTTAAAATATCATCCAAATGGGTCACTTTTATTTATTACTACAATACAATACAAACATATTTTTGGCATATTTTCAAAATAAACATTTTGTAAGTCTTTATTTTGTCTTTTTTTTTTTGGTACAGAAAATAAACCGACCCGAAATGTGATTTTAGCGTACCGTTACACCCCTACTGACATTATAGCACAAGGGTTCCTGAGCTTAACCGTTCCTTAATCAATTCATGAAATGGTCAAATCTGCTGAATTTAAATTGTTTCTGTTTGACGTCTTCCAAACAGTCGGCGTGCGCTACTAAAATAAATTATAAAAAATTGAATTTTATCTCAAATGTCTTATACAGGTCAACAGTTTGTAAATGAAAACCCATATATTTACACTCTGTAAGCTAAAAAAATATCTGCAGAGTGGTTTATGATTTATAACAATATAAACGGAAATAAAACCGAAGCCAACGAGACGATTCTGTCTCTAAACAACGAATAAAAAATTGAATTTTATCTCAAATGTCTTATACAGGGCAACAGTTTGTAAATGAAACCCATATAATTACACTATGAAAGCCTAAAAAATTTCCGTTGAGTGGATTAAGAGCCGTTTATCTAAACAGTAGGTATTGGTTTGCGGTAGCTAAAAGCTAACAACAAAGCTACCGTAAAATAGCGATTTTTTTAATAGCTCTAAATATCTTCTGCAGCTAACAGCTTGTAAATTACCACCAAATAATTACGCTCTGTAAGTTTCAAGAAAAACGAACAGCTAACAACAGCTAACAACACAGCTAATAGTGATTAGCTCCAGAGCAGGAGGTCGGGCAGCGACAGAGTCAGTCCGAGCAGAGGAGGCTTTTTTCGGACACATGAGCTAGAAACGGTCGGTGTACTCTCTGGAAGTGTCCCCCTAGCGGACAAAAGTGGTACTGCACCATTTTTTGCCCAAAATGAAAAACGGCGATATCAGAGCCAAAAATGGGTCTAAAAATATGGGAAAAAAATCCATTAATAACACGCTTCGGCGTATAACACGCAGGACATTCAAATGAGTAAAAAAACTGCGTCTTATATGCCGAAAAGTACGGTAACTGGATTCTACTGTTTGGAGTTAGTGTAAATCTGGATTGTCGACAAATTCTGAAACGTCAGCAGCTGTTTAAGCCGTCTGGAATGTGTGTGAGGACTTGGCAACACTCAGACTAGAGTTGCACTCGGGTCCAAATAATCTAAACTGCCCGTAGCCATCATCTCCGAACCCCACCCGGTCCGACGAATTAACAGTATTTACAGGTCCGAACCGGGAAAAACAAATACAAATTTTAATTAATCTTTGACTTCTTATACCACCTAGTATCATTAATGGTTGGCAGTTGTGCGTGGCTGAGGATTTGTTGACGCTGTGAAATTTTAAATCAACATATTTTTCCTTTAAAATTTTACATTTACTCAGATTAAACTTTTGATCCGTCATCTATGTTCTATTACAAATAAAATATTGACATTTGCCACCTCCACATCATTGCATTCAGTTTTTATTCATAATTTGTTTAGTGTCCCAACTTTTTTTGGAATCCGGTTTGTAGATATTTACCTAGACTTGTCCTGGGGTTTTAACCCAGTCAGGACCGGGTCATAATCTCATTATAATCCCGTCTCTGAGCAGATTAAATGTATTCTGTCTCCATGTTACACCTGTGTGCTCTTTATACCTTCTTCTTGTCTAAGCAGCTCAGGGACCGCTTCACGTCCGTCTGTCCTTCACACGCTGTACGGAACGACATTTATCTGTACTTCACTGTACAATGACAAAAAGGTTGATTCTGATTTGACCACGTGACTGTTTACCTGTACAGCTGAGCGGCGTGACGTCAGATGCCGGTACGAAGCTAACACTTTGCTAGCAAACAGGGCGGTTATTTCTGCCTCTAAGCCCGTGAGTCTCACCTGTACAGGTGTCCGTCGTGTCGGGTTGAAGCCTCACATTCACAGGAGCTCGGTTCGGCTCGGGCAGCGGGTCCGGGTCGCCCTCATTGGGCCCGTTAGCTCCGATGCTAACGCCAGCTGTGAATTCAGGTCAAACTCCAACTCTTGTCGGTCAAAGTGTTTGATGTTTCACTTTAACGTTTCTTCTGAAGCGCCTCTGCTCGCGTTAACGGCTCAAAAACCCGTTACTTTAAAGTTTTTACACTTTGGACCGACGCCGGCACCATGTCGGCTAACCAAACTCACGTCACTTCCGGCTACAGCTGCTCCTTCAGAATAAAATCCGATATAAACTGCAGCTTTCGGGCTTTTATTTTCTGGGATGTGTTTCTCTTTAGCTGATGTTTTGTTTAAAAAAATAAAATAAAAATATATAAATCTCTTTCCCCTCCAGGCGGATATACTCCCTGTAATCACTTGCAATGGTTTTGATAATCACTTTTTCAATTATTTTTTTAATTGATAATAAAAATGTTAACAAAACAGTAGACACAATATCAATATTATAACAAAATGAACAAGTGAATAATGCCAGGGGGTTATAAAACAAATAAAGAGAAGTGTATTTAACCATATACATACATGCTCGCATATAAATAAATATGTAAAGAGAAAAAAATGTTAAAGGTGCTATGTGTAACTTTCTGTAGAGCACAAAACTTAGAAATATTTTCAACAGGCAAAGCATTCTGATCCCTCCCCCTCAGAGCCATATATGGCTCTGCTCCCCTTGCTCTGCTGAAATTCAAATTCAAGCTCTGTTTTTATTGGCTGGTTAACGGCGGGTCACTCTGTGTTTTTAGTGTTTTTATAAATGCTGATAGAGAAGCAAGGGGACTATAGTTTTTTTCAGAGATTACTTTGTCTAACATCAGTCTGTCAGTAGATAGTGACAGAGTGAAGAAATATGTTAAAAATATATTGTTAGAAAAGTTACAGACTGCATTACAAAGTTACATAGTGCAGCTCACAAAAATGTTGAAGTCGGTACACAAATCAGTAGTTTTTATGGCTTTACCATTGTTTGAGTACAGTACTGAAGTGTTCTAATATATTGTTTGAGTTCCTCTCTAAAGACCAAGAAACAAGGTTTCTTATACGAGAATTCAGATTTATGGTATTTTGCAACTAATAAAATTAGGTTGATAATATAATAATGGTTTGTTTTATTCATGGGATAAGAAAATAATCCAAACAACACATTTATATAAGGGAAAAGTCAACAAGAATATTTGGGGAAATAAAAGTGCAAATATCTTGCCAGAAAGTACATAAGAAAGGACATGACCCGATAGTTTTTTTAAATCTTTATTTTCAACATCACAAAAGATAACAATGTAATTGAACACAACTATGAAAAAAGACAAGAATAGCCAGGGGGATTTTATTTATTTATTTATTTTACCCGGAAGTTCTGTGCCTGTGACGTCACCAGGCTCAACCCTGACAATCAGCTGGTCCGCGGAGAGTCCGTTAGATAAAGATAAGATCAGAGAAAGTTCTTCTACAGAACATCTGACCAGGATCTTCTGTTTCTGAGTCCCGCTCGGTTTCAGGTCAGTTTTTTTTTTACAGATGTGTCGTTGTTTGTCTACACGAGCTGCTCGAGCCTTCACTGTGAAAAGTCAAAAGTGAAGTTAGAGTTTCGTTTTCAAAGTTAGGTGTGGTCGTCTGGACGGATTCATGAAATAAAAGTAATCCGTCCAGAGGACCTGACCTAACGACGATGACTACTGTGGAAAACATGAAACAGTAGAGCATGTTATTAGAATGTTATACCATACCATACCATACCATTTTATTTATAAAGCACTTTAAACAGGAACAAGTCCACACCAAAGTGCTGGACAAACAAACACGCAACAGGCAACACAGACAATGAAGTACAACACGAAAAACATAAAAACATTGCAGATCATAAATCAAACGATCCAATACAAATCAGCTGGCATTGAAAGCGATGGAGTAGTAGTGAGTTTTTAACCGGGATTTGAAAACCGAGAGGGAGGGGGCCTGTTTGATGAGCAGCGGTAACTCGTTCCAGAGTCTTGGGCCTGCTACAGAGAACGCCCTGTCACCCCTGCGCTTAAGGCGAGTTTCTGGAACTATTAAGAGTACCTGATCCTCTGACCTCAAAGCACGTGGAGGGACATATGGGTGTATCAGATCTGAGAGATAGGCGGGGGCGAGACTGTTCAGCGATTTGTAGACATACATGAGAATTTTGAATTGGATTCGAAGATGAACCGGTAGCCAGTGAAGGGAGGCCAAGACTGGTGTAATGTGCTCTCTTTTGCGTGTGCTGGTTAAAAATCGGGCAGCTGCGTTCTGAACCAGTTGTAATCGTGCAATGGTGGCTTGACTGACGCCAAACAGAAGTGAATTGCAGTAATCAAGCCTAGATGTAATGAATGCGTGAATCACTGTCTCCAGGTGTTATAAATATGATGAAGACAGAAACTATATGAAAAAAGAGTTTGAAAGTATTAAAGAAAACGTTAGTTTAGTTCAGTGTTTTTCAACCTTTTTTGAGCCAAGCACAGTGTTTTCAATGAAAAAAATGTTCTGTGACTTATCAAATTCTGTGACTTATCAAATTCTGTGACCACAGGGGGCGACCGCGCACATTCCTCTCCTCTGGGACCATCGCATAATCCAGTTGCTGTTGTTTAATAGCCGTTTAATAAATCTGTAAAATGATTAATAAATGTTTCCAAGGTGCGTTGTTGGGAGGGAGATTGGGTTCAAAACGGCTTCAAATATTCTAACTCCTTTAATACCCTAACCTTACTGTAATTTCACATAAATATCACAGTTCATTACAATACGTTTTGGAGTTCTGCCACCTCCTCACTACATGTACAATCTGGGGGCATTTAACATAACATGGGACCCTCAAATCGCCAGAATCACAGAGGAATGTACGCTGTCGCCCCCTGTGGTCACAGAATTTGATAGGTCACAGAATTTGGTGTAACACCACCAACCAAAATTGTACAGTAATACACTGTATCCGCCTATATTAAATATATACTCATAATCACAAAAATGTATTTTATCATATTTTATGTTTATTATTTCAAATTGCACTTAACATGTCTTCAAAAGTGCACCTGAACAATGTGGTCTTAAATTTAAAGAGGTTGTAGAAGGGGGGGGGTTGATAATTTCCAAGGCACACCTGACGATCACTTGCGGCACAGTGGTTGAAAAACACTGGTTTAGTTGATATTTTGAGAAATAACTTGAATAGTAAACATATACAGATTCTTATTAAATTTTTCAAAATGACAAAGTTGTTTCATATAATTTAATTTAGATTGAAATTATAAATGTTAAAATGATATACAGTATGTGAATATGTGTGAAGAAAGTTTTGAAATAGGGTGATATGAGTACAGGTTTATTTGAGTAATTACACATATAGCTCTATATAGAAGCATATGGATGTTAATATATTAATATATACGGTACATGTGGGTATAGGTTTGTATATGTAGGTGTATGTAAGTATGTGTGCATATATATGTATGCATATA